>CAMOHE010056308.1:41255-52392 GCA_946598075.1 Artocarpus hirsutus | reverse complement strand
AGTCAACTTTTGTGTCTTATTCAGATGACACCTAATGGTATCCAATTTATAAAACATTTATCAAATTCCATACATTTCAAACATTTATAAAACATTTGAAATTTATTTTATTCATACTATAAGTGCGGTTTAAAACTTACTTGGATTTTGCTTTAGTGTTCCCATTTTGTCCTCTTTTCGTTTATTAGTCAACTTTTGTGTCTTATTCAGATGACACCTAATGGTATCCAATTTGCACTAAATAGCATATGCTCATCTCAACAATTCCATGCCCATACGAAATTAATCATCGCTTTAAAACGCCATCGTATCAACACCTTCTTCTTTTATGATGAGTTTCTGTGGAGGAACGACAACTGGTAAGAGAAAAGGAATCAAAGAAATGGATCAAACCTGCCAACAACCTTCCTTCCTAATTTCTTCTGACACAAAGAAGGAGGTGAAGAACGATTCTCATAGCCAAAAGAAGCCAAAACGGCACGGCTTGGTGTCATTTTGGGAGTTGCTGGAGTACATGAAGGACAATGTGTTCATATTAAATTATTATAGTGCTAATTGGCCTCTCAAAGAAGCCTTCTTTAGCGTTCTGCATTGGCATAATGAAACTCTCAATGTTTGGACGTACGTAAGAAATATTTACTTTTTGTTTTTTGGATGAGGATTTGATTAAGATTAGGTAAAAATATCCCAAGAGAGTGATGAGGGGGTTTGTGGATAAGGATTATGATGAGGAGTATGTTGAGGAGTATTATACATCTTCCTCCTAGTATGGAAAGGGAAAAAAAGTTCCTCAAGCACGAAGAAAAATTGGGTTCAATCCCCAAGTTGATCATGAGCGTAAACCCACTTTGATGAAAAGAGTCCATAAGATAAGGTCAAAGGGGCAAAGAATAAAAGTTATTCTTGAGGAAAAAACCAAACAGAAGGCACTACTAGAGATGAATTGCATAGTTGGATTGGAGTTCTTAGTCGAAAACACGATACAATATGGATACAAGATAGGAGAACTACGACCTTGGCATAAACAAAAGATCTTATTTAGAGTAACATCTATACAGCTTTCACTGTTGAGCAATGGTATAGAAAAAAAGCTGAGTATTTGCGGAGAACTAGCAAAGGGGTTTACGTCTGACATCCATGTCACTTTTGTGGTGCCCTACTATCACATTCCGGATTTGAATTTGTGTATGGATCGGTTTTCTACGATAGTACACTACTACCCCAATATATCCGATGATGATTGGTCTAAATTTGTGAAGTATCGACGTTTTGAAGAATTTCAATGAGTATTGGACAATGCAAAAAAACATTAAAAAAAAATTGAATATGACTAAAGACTAGGCTGATCAAGATATGGAAAACTTGAGTAAAAATTGGTAATTTAATATCCTACTCCTATTACATATGTAAATGATTTTATTATTGATGGTTTTTACTAACTTAGTAAAATTGATACAGGTTGTAGAGACCGGTGAGCAACCAACAAGAGAGGACCTGTGGATGAAATCATGTCATGGGCCTAAAAGGCAATTCAAAGATCCATCATGTGAAAAAATTGGCCAATTGATAGTAAGTTTATTAGGATCAAATCCTTGAATTGTACTTTTATAACTCTTGAAACATATTAACTAAGAACAACTTGATTTATTATTATTTTAGAGAATGAGTACAAGGAACAACAAACTCAAGGGACCTTTGAATCTATCAACATCGATGACATATTGATGAGGACACTGGGAAAACCGAACCATTCAAGATGTATTCGTG
The DNA here is from genome assembly GCA_946598075.1 of Artocarpus hirsutus. Taxonomy (NCBI): domain Eukaryota; kingdom Viridiplantae; phylum Streptophyta; class Magnoliopsida; order Rosales; family Moraceae; genus Artocarpus; species Artocarpus hirsutus. Next base: position 50,625 of record CAMOHE010056308.1, on the reverse strand, counting down.
GTCAATCAAAGTATGTCAAGTAGTCTTAATACTTTCACTTACAGCCAACTTCAAAACTAGGAGTCGAAATAGTGGGTCTAAAATAGGATCTTGCAAATTTGCAAGGCGTCGTGAACACAATACTTTCACAAAGAGGTATTAGACCAATGGATGCAAGCATTGAACAACATAGTAGCTTCAAGGCTAATTGCATTGTTCACGAATAACAAGCTCCTATGTCGCCTCAAGATGGAGAGCCCAAAGAACATAAAAAATGCAGACTCTTTCTTGATGATCCAAGTGATGGTGGGCATTTGCTTGTTGCAGTTAGGAAAGAGTAGATGGAGAGCCTTCCAACTAATACAGCCTACGGAAGAATGTTAAGTGACGTAAACCTACACGTTAACATTATTACCCCCAAGGCCAAAGTAACACAATTACCTTTTCCGACAATAAAGGCAACAACTGTGGCTGAAGCCATAGGAAGCTTTGTTGTATGGCTGAAAAGGCTAAATGAAGTTGTTGAAATACTTAAGATAAGTCGAGCGACTAGCCGTATACCTGAAGATGTTGAGGGAAAAAAGCGTCCAAAAAAGAAAGATGTTATCAAATCTAGAGAGTCACAACCTCCCGCAAGAAAACAGCCTTGTTGAGCTTTCTCAACTCGTTGCAAATGAGCCACTACTTACATTTGACTTCTCCTTGCTTCTAAATGAATTTAAGTTTATAGCTTTGTATGCACAAGCTATCTTGCGGGGCAGAGAGACGATTCAGTGCCTGATATCAAGATCAGTCATTGGCAATGACATGCCTATTTATGTGACATACGAAGATGTTTATTTTATGCTCACCTTTGATAAAATTATAGTTAGCTATGTACTAGTATACCTCAGGTAATAGATATGTTATTTCTTACTCTTTTAAATCAAGTGCACTTGCGTTGTTATTGAAAATAAGTTTTTTGCATTGATTTTCTTAACAGTTTTTTGGCAGAACAATGTGAATGTGGAAACATAGATAATCGATTTGGCTTCATATCTTTGATGGTTATCTCAAGTCTTGTAAGGCAAAGAGATGATGATGATGTTAGAGAGCACACCATGGCTTTTTTTTGCCCTTTTTGAGCAAGCACAAAGAGGGAAAACATTTTTCATGCCATACAATGTTGGAGAACAGATGTGGGCACTTGTTGAAACATGAGAGGACCAAGCTTTTTGGTTTGATTCCTTTGGAATAAAAAACGTCAAGATTTTATGAAAGTTACTACTCGGTAAGTGCGATTTTTTGTTATAATTCAAGGTTTGATGTAAATGTTGCATTATTGTGTTTAATTCTTCTTTATTTTGACAAATCTTTAGGGTCTTTAATAATTGAAAAGTTGCGAAGGGATATGACGTAACATATCATCTGGGCTGTAAGACACTTTATAAATCCTATAAGAGTCCAAGACAATGCAGCAACATTAATGTGTTTATTTTGTTTTACGTTACATGCAGGATATACTTTTTACAAATAATAGTTGGTCAAGCTTGCAAGAAAAGAGTTTTACTCCGGTGATGATTTACTTGAGGTTAGAATTAAGGGGGTAAATTATTTAAATAAATTTACGTGTTTTTAAGTAGTAGTAGAAATTTTGTCTATATGAATATGTGTTGTAAATTTTTTGTATTGGACATGCATTGCAAAAATTTTTAAGTTAAATGTAAATATATGATTTTGTAATCAAGGCCTTATATTATTGAATAAGAAACAGGATTGGCTATCTTGTGAGAAATAAAAAATTCGATTTCTTTTTTTTTTTTTATTTTGACCAATTTTTTACAACGGTCTCTACTAAGAACTGTCGTGGAAAATACTAGCTTATACGATGGTTTTTTAGAAAAAAAAGTTGCATAAACGACATCTGACACAATGGTTTTTCTGAAAAATCGTCGTGTAAGATTCTATGTTGCACGATGGTTTCTTAAGACAATCATCGTGTAAGATGCCTCGAAAATGTGCCAACACTAGCCTAAAACCTACATTGTACGACGGTAAAAAAAAAAAACGATTGTGCAAGCTTCATTTTTTATTATGATGGAGGATTCACCTTCATGTAAACTTTTCACGATGGTTTTAAACCATCAATCTCTACTAATGGTTATTATATATAACGTAAAAAGGCTGTTGCCTTTTTGTAAGAACAAAAGCAACCACCACTATTTATCTTTTTTTTTTTTTTTTGTCACTTGAATGTACAATTTTGTAATTTTATTTTATTTATGTAACTTCCTTAGATTTCCATCTAATAATATGTCCGAGGCTTTCTATAGGGTGGGATCCATCCACCAGTTTTTCCACCCTATTTTCTTTTCCATCCAAACTTCTCTCCTACCTCCAAACTTTTAAACTTATCAATTTTCATCCTAAAATCTCTTCAACATTTTCTTTTCTTCCACTTTTCATTAATACCAAATAAAGGGTGAAGGAATAAGTTGCTGGTGAGGAAATTGAGAATGGAATTATGTGATAGCCATAATTCCCTTTAAGGTGAAGAGGGCCAAAAAAGGGTGAGCTATGTAGTCTCACATCGTCTGGGAATGATCATGTGTAATAGTTCATAAATAAAGACACCACCTCTCAATATATGAGTTTTTTAGACTAAAACCCAAAAGTAAAATCGTGTAGACTTACGCCCAAAGCAGACGATATCATACTAAATAGAGGTCTGTGTCATCACAAATAGTGTTAAAGCATTGACCCAACTGGCAGTGTGGCCAACGAGGATGTTTAACCCCAAAGGTGGGGTGATTGTGACAACGATAATTTCCTTGAGGCACAAAGGGCGAAGAAATGATGGATTATGCTGTCCAACATTACTTAAGAATGATCATGAGCAATGGTTTATAGACAATGATACCACCCTTCAATGGTAGAAGGTCTTTTTTTTACAAGAGACAAACAAAATTTTATTAATGTGCAAAGTATAATGGTATGAGGTATTTTAGGATAAAGCTCGAGAACAAAACCATATCGACTTAAACTCATACAAAGTAAAGGTGTGGGTTGTTACAACTTACTCTCACCTCCGTCTAATTTCTCCCTCTCTTTCTTCTAAGAGTGCAAATGAAGCACACAAGTTCTAACTTCTAAGGCATTTGGGGAGCAAATCCACAAACAAACTTTATATCTAATTTAACAAAAAAAATTACGTATTATATCACACTTTTAAAAGTTATTTTTATTTATATCTCACTTAAAAAAATTTATGTTACACTATCATTTATACTGCATGTTAAATTGTGCCACAAATAAATATGTATATCATTTATAAAAAATAAATATTAAAAAATAACATTTATGAAAATTCCACGATCTAATAATTCTTTTAAGAATTGCACATAACATACTTGAGAAGTTGATACTGCTGGCAAAAAAAAAAAATTCTTCAAACAATGGTGAGAACTCGAATTAATTCAAGGTACCATTTAACTAGTACATCATATATAAAATAAAATAAAATAAAAAAGGTGCTACATTCGAACTTGACAGAAAATCATTGTCATGCGGCTAGGAGGAGAAAACGTTGGAGTAAATTATTAATAGATGTTATTTGTTAGGTAAAATATCTGAGTTAAACCGATCAACGATATTACCCAAAAAACAAAAAGATCGTCTTCTTAAGACCAAAAAAAAATAATTTGAAAACAGGTGCCTCAATAAAAATTGGGGTGCTAATTTAATTTTCCTCAATCAAGTCAACATACGAGAACGAGAGAGAATGTAACCATTATCTTTCTGACCAGTGCATATATCTAGTTTCAACCACAGTCACATCACTTCGCCAAAAAAAAGACCTAAAAGTACCATTTCTACAAGCTTCACAATGATTCTTGTTAATTGAATGCACCTACATGTTTTCAACATGCCATTACTTCTAAGCATTTGACTATGAAGGTTGGAGTACATAATTCTGAAATCCATATGTATCATGAATACAGGAAAATAAACCCAAGTCAAGTTGCAAGCACAACTTATTAAACAAGAGAAGATCCAACAAGAAAACCACCTCAACGTAATATCCAGTTCTAATTGCAACTAAACTAGGATGCACATGACAAAAACAACAGAGGACCAAAAAAAAAAAAGACAGTTTCCACACATTCAAACACTATTGCATATGATATTTTACTACAATATTATCAATTTGCCAAAATAAAGCCATAAAAAATAAGATTCCTACATGATTCACTTTGATATATATTACCTTGATGCACATATTACAAAAACTTGTACAAGAAGCTACTCTACTCTTCGGATTTTTGCAGTAGAGCTCGTTCACTCTCTTACAAAAACATATTGTTCACATACAAAAAAAAAAAATCCAAATGATTATAGTAGATGGAACGAGTGGGGCAATACCTTCGAAGTTTTTTTATTTTTATTTCTAATATTACAGATACACACATACATATATATGTATTCCAAATCAATTTGCAAGCACCATACCGAATAAAAGATGAAACAAGAGAATTACCTAGTGTCACCAGAGTTCCATCCCCTTCCTTCACTGAAACCAGACTCTTAGCATACGAGAAACTCCAATACTCTATTTCTTATGCCTGATGATTGTCAACCTCTCTAAGCTTCTGGCTACGGATATTGTAAGAGCACAACACTCCCCGTGTTTATCTAATAAGGAGCTCATCATTGTTCCAAAATGATAGTGCTTTGTCCATGCCCCTCTCCACTAAGGGTCCAATTGTAAAACTTTGTTACAAGAACATGAATCTTTCACACCATCATCGAAGTTATCCATCACCCATATTTCATAGGACATCATATCTTCATTTTTATCGTAGAAAGAGCAAATAACAGCAACATATTCATTCCATACTGTAAGGCTTGGCCTTATAAATGCAGGGCGATGATCACCTGGCATCAATATGCTATGAAATACCTCATTGCACAAATTAAAAGAAAGGATCATGTACCTGTCAATACCCAAACCAAACCAATAAAAAACTCGAGGTATAGAGAAATTCTGTGACGTGGATAGCAAATAACATCTACATCATAACTTATATCTCTCCAAGAATGAATACTCGGACAATACACCTCGGCTCTAAAATTTTTCAAATGATCTGGCCCAAATATAACAACCTTGTAGTCATTGGCTTTTGAATCGTTGCCAAATCCCACTCCCGTGCAAAAAAAGTCATGGCTTGGTTTTGGGAGAAGCGTAAATTCCTTGATTGCTGGGTTGCATAGGATGTGCGTACCAGAATTCAGATTAAATAGGCAAAAGATGCCATTGCAATGATATCAAACTACGTGCTCACTCGTATAATTATAAGTCGGAATAGGGAGTAAACTTAAATCTTTAGTAAGAAAATGAATTCGGTCATCAGCATTGTCATCACTTAATACATTGAGCAACGAGAACACTACTTCAGAGCATTTGGGTGTTTTCACCTCGCAGTGGCAGAAGTGTTCGCCACTGAAAAGTATGCACGTAGACGACATTGAATTTTGGAGGTGCTTCGCTACAAATGTTGGATCTTTGATGAGACATTTGAGAAGGAAACACCATGACTTTGAGAAGCACTTAAATCAAGAGACTCAGGAGGCAGCCAAGACATGATCTCCACTAACAGCTCCTTAGGCAGATTGCAAGAGAATCTCTCCTTTTCTGCTTTAAAACCATAACAGAAGCTCCAAAATCAATTCTAAATACAAAATACGAACTTGAAAGTCAATGAAGACGACAGTGAAATATCCAATTTTGTCACCCAAAAAAAAAATTAAAAGGTTATCTCATCTTTCCGACATAAGCCCAATATTGAGTTTGAAAACCCACTCGTATTTTTTCTGCAATAAGATCTAAAGATGGAGATGGTATTCTCCCAAGTCCAAACATAAACCACGATTTTGAACACAAAACCCATTCGTGCTTATCTAATTCTAGCCAGATGAAAAGGAAATTACCTTCTTCAAAGAATTAATAAGATATATAAAGAAACTGGCAAGGAAATCTTTGGCTAAGAAGAAGCTCTTTCTATCCTAACTCAACTCAAACAATCTTAAGTAGTTGATTAAAAAAAATGAATTAAGGCAAAAATAAAAGAAAATAAACTAAAAAGAGGACCTGAAGTTTGCTCATTGAATTTCATTTTCTTGTTGTTCTCTGAAGAACCACTAGTGTTTCCAGCAGAAGTACCAAGCTTCTTTTCTTTCTGTACCAGCATTAACATTTCAAAATCTAAGACTTACGCAGTTAATGACATGACTTTTTTAGTTACTAAAAAGATAATCTTTCATTTCTTCTTTTTTCTTGTTTGCACCCAGAAAATCCATTGTTACATCAATAGAGATATAAGTTTGAGAGGGAAATGAACCTCAGAACAGGTACAATTTGAGAGGCGCAACAATAAGTTGGCGTTCTCAGCCTCTAGCTCCTGGTTGAAGTATGAAAACCGTCGATTAAATACCTAATTGCAATTTCCCAAAAAAAAAAAAAAAAAACCTAATTGCAAAATCAATCAAACAGAGGGAGAGACGGAGAGAAAACCAGAACTCGGAGTTGGAGAGACTTGACAATGGGGGTAAGAGTAAGAGGGTTTTCTTTTTCTCCATCGGCAAACTCTCAAGACTTTCCCCGCCTCGACAAAAGTTGGTCCTCTTTTGTCCCCTTAAAATCTTTTCATTTGTTTATTTGGGATGTCATTATGGCACCTCCGTTGCCCTGTTTTATGTTTTAAAGATGCATCATATTAATACTCCATTATTTAAAAAAAAAAATCAAAATTGTATCTTATAATTTTAAAAAATATATTTTGATGCCCTGAATTTGTTTTGTTTTCATGAAAGTTTTTTTTTTACTCTTTTAATAACGAATGTTAAATTAATATTGTAAAATTATAATAGAAAATCAAATCAAAACATTGAATAAAACTCATTAAATAAAAACATATATGTAAATTTATTTATTTTTTGATATTATTTACATTTATTTTCTTTTATAGTTTTCACAAAATAATTTATAGTTGAAAAATTAACTGAGGAAAAGTGAAAAATAATTCTCAGTTTAAAAATAGAGAAAATTTGAATAAATTCCTAAAAGCAGAAGAGGATGATCTTCACCTTTTACACTGAGATGATGTGACCACAATGAAGATGGTCTAACTTGATCAAGATAAATATGCCCTTTGTTTGGTTTGTTGGTTTAAATTGTGTTAGTTTTAGTTTGAATCTTGTTTTATTCAAACAAAAAAGTTTAAACTATATGGTTCAAACAGTAGTCTAGATTGATGTTTGGATGTGAAGTATAAGTTTTAGTTCGACAAAGAATTTAAACTAAATTTGAAATGCTAAGAACTTAGTTTAAACAATGCAAAAGTTGGGGAATATGAAGTGTAGAGAGTTGAATGCTGTACAAATTGATTTCGAATGTAAAAAACAGGGGGACATGAACTTCGACTTGCGATGTTTAATTCAGCTCAAACTGCATCTTTGATTCGAATTAAAGATGAAAAATGGTAAGAAATAACAAATTTTAAAAACTAATGGAAATAATTAACATAATTAATTAACTTGTTAATAATAGCATATTTTAAATTATTAAAATGTTTGGAGCATGTAGTTCTCTATTTTTGCCCCAATTTTACAGCCTCAAATTTCTTAATTTTAAACTCTAAATTTTACCATAACCCTAACTTCAAGTTACAAAATCCAATCTCTCTCTTCCCTCCCCCTCTCTCTTCAACAAAGATGGCGTGGATGCTAGATGGAGATGGCGACGGCGAGTTTTTGACCAAACGACGACAATGATGGCAAGTTCTTGACTAGATTGCAATGATGTGAGTTCGTGCATGATGTTTGGTGTGTTTGCGATGAGCACAGCCCCATTGCTTCCTGAGGAGAATCCAATGCATCCTGAAGTAGCTGGAGCCATAGAAGACGACGAAGAAGTTGGAAAGGAGATCACTTGTCGGATTCGAGCCTCCATTATTGTCAATGACGGGAACGAAGATTTAATGGTGATAGCGACAACAAGGGAGATCTGACAGCAACAACGACGATAGTAGGATTTGACGATGACGACAATGGCAACATGTCTGACGATGACGATGACAACAGTTGCTTTTTATTCTTGGGTCATTAACATTGATAGGCCTTGAATTTTAAAATCTTTCTTAGTATGCAATTTTAAAAATCACCACTTTTTCTCCTGAACTTTCTAAACTCTTCATTTTGTCCCATGAATTTTGAAACCATTTGGCTCCTGAACTTTCAAATTCTTCACTTTATCTTTTAAATTTATAATTTTCGTTCAAATAGACAGAATTAAGCCCAAGCAATTCGCACATGAGTCACCTATAAAAGCAAAAATGAGATTTTATCACTCCTAAGTTTTGTTTCACATTTAGACTATCATTTGACGCTCTCGTTTTTTTTATCTGAACTCTCATTTAAGAAGAGTTTACTTGCATAATTCTTCTCATATTTATGCTCATTTAATAAGTTTATATTGTTCATTGATATCTGATTTAAATACCAAAGAAGATAAGTTACGCATTAAAAATGAGGAATTATTGATGAACAACATCGAGGAGAAACGTGCATGCATACCCTTCTTAAATAAGAGCAAATAAAAAACTTAAATAAGAGTATAAATGTGAAACAAAACTTGAAAGTAATAAAATCTCATTTTTGCTCTTACAGGTGACTTATGTACGAATCATATAGGCTTAATTTTATTTATTTGAATAGAAAATTAGAAAATATGAGACAAAATGAGAAGCTTTAAAACAAGGACAAAATAATTATTTTTAATATTTAGGAGATAAAGTAAGGAGTTTTAAAAGTTCAAGGTATAAAGCAGTGATTTTTAAAGTTAAGGGCAAAATAAGGAAGACACTAATGTTTACGGGACATTAGTATTAATATTTTTTTCTTTACAAAAATATACGGGTTTGGGAATCTGAAACACTCGTTATTTTAACGGGTATGATTTTTGTAAAATCATTTGAATAAAATATCACTTTAGTATTTTTACCAAGTCTCTGTAGTAAAAATTTAAAACCTACCTATCACTCATCACTTCTACCAACCTTGTCTCACTACATTAATGCTCAATTAAGTAGCCTCATTCTCATTTGGAGACATAAAATTAATTCACCTCAACTACTTACAGACATAGAATTAATTCACCTCAACTTCTAGGAAACATTGATATATTTTCTCAACCACTTTTTTAATGCTTCCTTCATCTTCGTCCATAACTTGCCCCATTTGCCCCCTCAATTATGTTGGCATTATTTGCTAAAAGTCTCCATGGGAGACATGATAATATTTTCTTTTAATGCTTATTTGTTTCTTCCTACAACTTTCCCCATAAACCTACAATTAT
>CAMOHE010056308.1:23085-34747 GCA_946598075.1 Artocarpus hirsutus | reverse complement strand
TGTTGAAAGATCTTTGTTTAATTGTAACTCGTCTAGATTATGTAAGATTCGTATTTCTTTTGTGATAGCTGTGTTAAGTTATATGGGAATTATACTATGGTGATGATGACTGTATTTTAAATATTTGGTGCTATACTAAAAACTATGGTCTGTATTTTAAATGTTTATTTTTATTTTTATTTTTGTTTAAAGACCTATGTGCATTGTTTAATGGATTTAAATAATATTAAATTTAAGTTTATTTTTATTTATTCAATATTTCTAACCCCACATAAGGGCGTTACAGAATCGGATGGCCGGGGTGAAGTTTGGAGATCTTGGGATGCAGGGGATATTTTTTGAATTTAAATAAAACCATGTTATTTTTTTCATATAAAAAAATTGCTATTAATTTTCATTCCACGCCTTAAATTTACTACTTTTCTCTTTCTCCCGTTAAAAATACAACGAAACACTTATTCAAGCTGTATGGGCTGTATGCAACGGGCTAACACAGGCGAAGTTAATGAACCAAACGCAGCAACGTGACGACTGTCATTAGGTTTGTTTTGTAGGCGTGATTAGTCAAATATTTTTCATTAATCAGGCATGTGAGATAATTATGTCGTGCTGCTTCTTAACGACTCAAAGTTTGAGTCACGTATTAGGACAAGGAGCATAATTTTGGGATTAAAGTCGAAAGTAAACGAAGGCTTATAAAGCCATGCTAATCGGTAATAAACACACTCTCATGCATCTTGTTTGCCAAACGACACTCATTTAGCGTCTAGCTTAATCCTCAGTCTTTTCTTTTCCTCTTACAAAATCTTAGCAAAACCTTAAAATTCACGTATTTATGGGAAAGAAGTAAGAAAAGTATAAAAAGTGAAATCTGCAATCGTCAACTTTTGTAAATCAAACGACAGTGTAACTACATCTACAAATAAAAATGCACCAATTCACTTGCGCAATCCATTTCACAATTTACTTGCTCAAAGACGGAAACACAGCGACGAAAATGAATCTCTGTAGCCAGATAAGCACAACAAGAAGAGTTGAAGAAAGCTTTCTAAAACATTTGAATATGTTAGCCTACATTTTCATACAAGACCCCTTTTAGTTTTAGCATTAGAGAGGAACATTTTCCTCTTTTTTCCTTTTATTCTTTTCATACAAGGTCCCTTTTAGCTTTCAACACCAATGCATATATCTATTTCCAATGACAATCTCATCATTTCGCCAAAAAAAGAGTGAAAAAAAAAAAAAAAAAAGGTGTCTCTTCATCATACACAATGATACTTGTTAATTGAATGCAACCACATGTTTTCTACATGTCAAAACTTCTAAGCATTTGGCCATGAAGGTTGAAGGAGACCAACCCGTCAGATAACTCAGAAACCGACGTCATGAGAACACAAAAATAGACGCAAGGAAATTTGCAAGCACCCATTCTTAAACAAGAAAAGAACAAATAAGAAAACCACCTGAATGTAAGCAGCGGATCTAGTCCCTGCCTTACACGGAAACTTGACTCTTGGCATACGAAAAACACCGATAAGTTATTACAATCCGCTTCTCAAACTCGAACTTTTTAAACTTCTTGCTGTCAAAATTGATCTTTCTAAGCTTCTGGCTGCAAATGTTGTAAGAAACCAGATCTCCTGCTGAATCCTCCGTAAGGAGCTCATCGTTGTTCCAAAATTCTATTGGGTTGTCTACATCCTCTGGGTGCTCATATGTAAAAATTCTTTTCCAAGGACCAGAACCTTTGATGCTTGTGTCCCAGTTGTCCATTACCCACATTTCACTGGATTTTGAAAACTGATCCTCATCAAAGAAAGTGTAAATCACAGCAAGAGATTCATTCCACACTACAAGTCTCGTGTCTAAATATAGAGATGTGTCAAACGATTCATTCCACAATCCAAGGCTTGTCCCTAAAGTTGCATTTGGATTATCACTTGGCACTGATATTGTTTGGAAAACCACATTGCACATATCAAAAGAAAGAATCATGTGCTTAGGTGTTTCCACAGACCAAAAATAAACTCCATTAAGGTATGCAGAAGAATAGGATTTGTCAACTTCAATATTAAAACATATCTCTCTCCACAAATCGGTACTCAAATAGTATACCTCTGCTCTTAAATTCTTAGAACGATCAAACCCAAGTGAAATAACCTAGTAGTCATTAGCTCTTGAATCATAGCCGAATCCTGTTTGGACTTGGTTAGAACCGCAGGCCAACATAAAGCTTGATTCTGGGAGCCGCTTCGATTCCTTGATTGCTGGATTGTACAGAGTGATGGTGCGACGATCCATATGAGTATTACTAACTATGCAAAAGATGCCATTGCAATGACATATGTTATTCCAACTCCAGACATAATTTTCCCCCGGAATTTCGTGTCAAAATTTACTTAAATCATCAGTGGCAAAATGAATCTCGTCATCAGCATTGTCATCAGTTAATAAATTTAGCATCTTTAACTCTACTTCAGTGTTGGGTTCTAGCAAGCCAGAGCTGAAAAGTAAGTATTTGAGGCCAGAGGACATGCTATTTTGGAGGTGCTTAGCCACAAATGTTGGGTTTTTGATGAGATCATTGATAAGGGCATACCATGATTTTGAGACACACTTGAATCGCATCATGGACTCGACAGGCAACCACGACATGATCTCCGCCAACAGATCCCCTGCCAGATTGCAGGAGAAACTCGCCATGTCTTCCAAACCAAAACAAAATTTGAAACATTAATTCCAAATACAAAATTAGGACTTGAAAGGTATTTCCAAAAAAAACAAAAAATAAAAAATAAATTTTAAAAAAAAGAAGAAAAACCCACAAATACTTTTATTGTCCCTTCTTTATTATGTTATAATTTAGGATGCTGAAGGACTTCAATATGGTTTGGGTGATTCCTAAAATTAACTATAAGAAAGTATTTTTCAAAAAATTGAAGAGGGTCTTGAAATATTTGGCATAAATATAGTGAAAAAGATGTTAGAATTTATTTTATTTTCTTATGTAAACTGGATTTGAGTATCTTTGATATAGTTTTTTTTTTCCCAAATTAAGTGTCTGTTTGGCTGAGTGGTGGGAACCGTGGTTCCCACCACAAACTCAATTATAAACATAAACAGTATAAAGCTCTTACATGCTACAGTAACAATAAAAAAAGTTACTACAGTATAAAGCTCTCACATACTACAGCAAAAATGGTTCTAACTATCAGTTTCCACCATTAAATGATTGCTCAAAGAGAAGTTATTGAAGATTCAACCGTAAGGAAACCAAAGATAATAACTTTGTGAAAGAACAAAGTTCAACAAAGGGCTATCTCATCGCATTAACACAAACCCTAAATCCAAACTCAAAAACGATATTCTCACTGATCTAATAATGTAACTAATTACCATTAACAAAGAAAATAGAGGGGGAAAGAAAAGGGGGTAAAGTTATGGTTCTTATGAATATTGACCTATAATTAAACCAGTGAAGGGTGAACCGCTGACATGCCCACGAAGAAAGTTTTTTATTTTCATGCCCAAAAGCTCACAGTCAAGGAGTATAACGCGAAGGGGTTGGTCAAAACTAAAAGCCCTCGTAAGTTCGTCGTGTAGTGAACTTAGGGTCCGTCTCATAAATTGATTCGAATTAGTGATTTGATTTAAATTATACAATTTAAATTAACATTTAAATTAATGATTTGAATTATTATTTGAATTGATGTTAAGATATGCATTTAAGTTTTAATCTGAATATAGAATAAAATTTAAGTTTTAATCTAAATATAAAATATAATTAGAATTTGTGTTTGGAGAGGCAGTGAAAATAGTTTTTGATTTATTAACAAATCTAATAAAATCTTAATGTTAATGACCCTAAAAATATGCAATATAGATCTTAATTTATTCGTCTATTTACTAGAAACATAATGAAAAAAGAATCATCTTAATTGGATATCAAATGAAGAAGTTATGATTTTTTTTCTTAAATATAAGAAAAAGAATTTCAGCTTTTACTGTAGCAAAAATATTCGAGTATTAAAAGTTAGAGGGAAGTCAAAACTTTAAAAACTTAATTATTGATACTTATTTGATTCAGATTTTAGGGGAAAGAAATAAGTCTATAAAGAATTCTTAATACTTGAGTCTAAATTTGAGTCCATCGAATCCAAATTTTAGTTTTTACTATGGCAAAGATATTCGAGTATCAAGAGTTAGAAGGAAGTCAGAACTCTAAAAACTTAAATTCTTGATATTCATTTGATTCAGATTTTAGAGGAAACAAACAATTCTACAAAGAATTCTTAATACTCGAATCCAAATTTGAGTTCATTAAGTCTAACGAATGCATAAACCAAATGGACCCTTAAGGTGTTGATGCAATTTTAAAAGGGTTTCTTCTTAACGTTGATAGACACTAGTTCATGTTTGGACTGAATTCTTAGGTCCAAACAGATTTGTAATGTTTTTTTAAAAAAAAATGTATCCATTTTAAATCTTTCATAATTTTTTTTTTAATTTGGTGCCTCTACATTGGTATATATCCTCTTATAAGCCCAAATATACGACAATATTAGATAATCAAAACTTGTTGTTATGTTTAATATGACACATTATTATTATCATATAAAAAATTTTACGTTTTATGGATAGTATAGATCTGCGAACCATATCCACTTCTTTTATATATGTATATTAAGTATTAAATTAATATAATCTACAACTTTGTGTTTTTAAGAAGTTTTATGAAATTTTTACCACATTTCGGTATATTTTCTCCAAAATTGTTTTGGAAAACTAATTTCCATATCTTCACTTGTATAATATTCGCTCTGAATTGGGATTGAACTTCAATCTTCAGTGGCAAAAAAAAAAAAAAATAATAATCATCAACGTTGACATTGAGCGATGAGAACAGTACTTCAGAGCATTTGGGCGTTATCACATGGCATATACAAGTTTGTAATGTTATAATGTTATAATTAAGTTTGTAATATCTTATTAAAAGTTTGATACAAATTTCAAAATCTATATATTAAAAAAGCTTTTTTGAAAAGTTATATTTTTTATATAGTCAAAACTCTTATGACAAATGACCTAAATGCTTCTATAAGTAACTTTTAGATCCAAAAGCCAAAAACAACTTTTTTAAAGCTCCACCAAACACCCTTAAGGAGAGTAATGACAAGCAACTGAAGAAAACAACGTCGGCACTCCGAAATGCAAATAACATGACGCTTGTGCGGCAGCAAAAGTTGAGCGACACTGCCCTAGTTTGGATTCTTAAGAGTGAAGGATATGTCGTTCTATCATTCATGCATCGGTTTTTAAGAGTAGATACAACATATTTGACACTTAAACTTCTAAACATAAAAATTGACTCCTCATTTGAGGCCTAAACGACAAATAATATGTCGTTTTCTCATGAAACGACAACAATCAAACGTGTACTTGATAACTAACACGGCAACATTGATTCAAACTAGGTTTGCACCATTTTGGTTTCAAACATTTTAATATGTAAAATTTTTACACTGTAACTTATTTTTACTTTACACTGTAATATATGAGAGCTTTACACTGTAACAGTTTAAAACATTGGTTTAAACCAATATTGTCAAACACACTAAACGTTCTTCTTCATCCTTTAAAATCATTACTTTGAAGTTTCTTTGACCTTTAAAGTATTCTGATTTGGAAATCTTTTAACGTCGCAAGTAGATCTTTTCACTGGTCCTGCATCTCCACTCTTTTCTCCTCTAACATCCTTTAGAAAGGAGTTGCTTTGTCTGAACACAGACTCAATTAGCCAGCTTTACTATACTTGAAATTATTTGGTTAACTTTTGCGGGCTTCAATGCTAAGTCTAACAAGCAACCAAAGTCTCCTTTAAAAAAGATGCCAAACAGGTTGACCGAAAAATCTCCTGCTTCACCACCGCCACCAAAAAAAAAAAAAAAAACAAAACAAAAAACAAAAAAACAAAAAACAAAAACAAAAACAAAAACAAAACAGAAAAACAAAAAAAAAAAAAAAAAGGAAAAAAAATCCCACAAACAAAAAAGAAAAAAGAAAAAACATAACCATTAAGGTTAGTAGCACCAATATCCCTTAGGCTTTAAGGTCTCCTCACGTTGCCTCTTGAACTTTAAAAAACACCATTTTAGTCCCTAAACTTTCAAAACATCTCACTTTGTCCCCTAAACTTTAAAAATCACCACTTTATCCCCTAATTTTCAAAGCTCCTTATTTGACCCCTAAACTTTCAATTTTCTGTTCAAATAGACAAGATTAAGCTCACATAGAAGTGATAAAATCGCATTTTTGTCCCTATAAGTGACCCATATGCGAATCACGTAAACTTAATTCTCTCTATTTGAACAAAAAAAAAAAAAAAAAAAATCAGAGATTTAGGGGCTAAATAAGGAGTTTTGAAAGTTCATTAGGCAAAGTATTGATTTTCAAAGTTCAAAGGTAAAAGGCGGAGTTTTAAAAGTTCAGAGAGACGAAATGATGATTTTTAAAGTTTAGCGAGCAAAGTGAAAACGATTCTAAAGTTTAGGGGCCATTAGTATTAATAACTCAAAACAAAAACAAAAACAGAAACAGAATCAAAAGCATATAAACAGATGCATATGAACGAACAAAGTACAAATGGACAATTTGCTTCTGTTTTTTAAACATTGCTTGAAGTGATAGCTTAAGACACTTAACTCTGTTGCTTTGACTAGCTAGCATGAAATCATGGCGCCAAATGCCAAGATTGAGTATCTCATCTCCAGACTGTTGATACAATTCTCGTCTATTATTTAATCAAGTATAGGACTGTATAATTATATGAGAACAAATACACCTACACTGCTTTGTTGCGGCCAGTTAGCTTGGCAAGGTGAGTTCCTGGCTTCACCAATTGCCTCCATCGCCATCTCGTGATTGGCAGAAATCATTTGGCCGTGCAATATTCACCTCCTCAAACTCTTTGTCTTCTGAAAGCAACAGGGAAATGTTTTACAACTTTGTTACAACTCAAATATAAGATGACAATTTAAATCAGACAAACTAATTAGACAAACATTTTATTTATTTATTTATTTTTGTGAAACTCCAGCACTTTTGAGGAATTAACTCTTGTATGCGAGTCAAATGCTACCAAATTTGAAAGCTGCGAGCTCCTACAGGGATGACCAAGACCTTGATCCCAGGTCTATTCGTCCTTCAACTTTCAATGTATTCATTAATCATAAAACCAGAAACAACATTCTTTCAATGCTTTCTGCTGGTAGTATAGTTGTCTATCAATCATCACTGATACTCTAAGTATATTAATCCTAAGGATACCTCACTCCGTTATTCTCTTCTGGCAGAACAAGAAAAAACATCATGAATCTCCACCGGAGTATCAAAACTAAATTCCTCAAATAGTCACACCAACACCTTAAAACCGACTTAAGATGCTCCTGAAACTTGGCCAAAACAAGGATAAGGTGCTCAACACAAAAAGGAGGACCCCAACTTCAATAATCCAGTAATTTCTTCAAGACACTTTGCAACTGAAAAACTGCCTCTCCTTCATGTGGCTAAAACAGGTCAGGTCTTAAACTCTAACATTTATTTATACAGTGGAACACACTTGGAAATTGGAAATGGAGATTTTACGACATGAGACATGAAGTTGCAGTAACATGAAATCATCATTTCAGCCACCATAACACTTCAACAGAAAAAAGCGGGGAAATAGGTGCTTTGGTACATTAACGAGTGCTCAGATAAGATTTGCATAATGTAAACGGGGCGCAGCATATAAAAGAATGCTTCTAGTAATTCAAGATGAGAATTAAAGATGAAAATAAAAATATTGATACATCAATTTACTTGACATTCATTATGCGAGTAAAGCAAAGTCATAGCTAGTTTAGGTAATCGAACCTTCTAATCTATTGATAGAAAAAAGCAAGATTAACAATATGTATGTAAAACCACCCACATGTTTCATGATTTGAACTGCCTGGATTCATATGAGACGAGAAAAAAAAAGGGATAAGAAACACAACCTTTTCTAAAGGTTAATGCCACGACAGCATCATTTTCCACCTGAAAAAGGCATAGAAAAATAATTTAACACATTTACAACAAAGGTTTAAATATAAAATTCTTCTCATGACAATGAAATTTAGTTAAAGTAATAACTACAAGAGAGAAAGAAGAATAATCAAATAAAATATATGCAAAAGTAGAGTGTTGCCTTTTGATCTGCCAATGTCTTTTGATCCTCCAGGACTTGCCCTGCTTGCCCGTCGCTCATTAGGATCAAACGCTGATCATTGACTGGTTGATCAATAAGAACATGCAATTTCTGCTTAATATCTAAAATAGTTTCAGTCGGTTCGCACTGGATAAAGTAAGTTGTCTTATTACGTTTGACACGGATATACATGGCCTGCACAAAGATAAAAGGATACTTCAGAGAAAGAGTTACAAAGAACACACAAAGCATGACTGTACAAACAGTTAAAACTTCATGGGAAATGAACAAAACAGAGAAAAAATTAGAAAACAATTATGTATTTGGGTGCACTTATGTTTTGTATAATTTCTCGATCTAAGTAAATGTCCACAATGCCCCAAAATTTAAACAAAAGCCAGAAAATGATTAAAACGCCACAGACTCTTTTGAAGGTGGGAATATTGAAATATGTTTACAAGATAAGCACAAATTCAATCTTCATTAGGTACGATTAGCATACAACTTGCTAACCAATTATCCCAAGATTTTTAATCCCTTCGCTTTCACCCCCCTTGATTTCCAACAAGCAAATTCATCCATTAAGAATATAATCCAGAAGAAAGTTGCACTCGAGCTTAAGAACTTGTTTGGTACAAGAGAAAAGTGAAAGGAGGGTGAGGGGGGAGAAGATTAGTGGAAGGATTTTGGGACTTATGATTGCTTTGTGGGATAGAATAGAGAAGAAATGGATTGGGTAAGGGCTTTCAAATCCTTCAAAAACACCAATTTTAATCTCTCCCAATATGGAAAGAATTGGGGCGGGAACCTATACCAAACAAAATAAGTAAAAGGGTATCTCTTTCCTCTCCATTTTCCCTCTTACCAAACAAATCCTAAGAGTGTTGGCTTCAAAATAACCACATGTTAAGGGATCAGTATAACCATAATGAAGTTCTTTATTTGTTGGAAAAGAAGAAGGAAGTTATTTTTTTTTTACTTTCGCTAAAAAAAAAAAAAAAACAAAACAAAAAACAAAAAACAAAAAGCAAAAAAACAAAAACAAAAACAAAAAAAAAAATCTTATTCAATTTCTGCTTGTTTTAGGAAAACAGCTATCAACTACAAATTTTACCAATTCTTCTACCCTCTTTATTTTTTGGGAGGCTAATGTATTATTGCTAATTCAGTATTTCTGTTTACCTCAGCTTCCATAACTCCATGCATATCAACAAATATGACAAATATAGCCAAACATTGAAACTATCAATTATTATAACAAAGATTTACATGCAAAACCGCCAAAAAATTCTTCGAAAAAACACAAGAAAGGAGGAAAATAAAGATCTTTGAACACTCACCATTTCCGACTGAGAAAAGAAGATGAATTAGCAGCCTCTGCAGCTTGCTGTCTCCAACAGCCTGCCAAAGCAAATGCTGTTAGAACTACGAAAACCTAATTCCAACATATCGAAAACCAAAATCCAACACCAGGAACAAATTAACAATCAAAGGAGGATAAGAAACTATTGAAACTATCGCGATCGTAGGAAAAATCGACGAAACAAACTCAAAATCGTGATAAGAATCAACACATTGTAAAGAAACGAAATCGACGAAACTTTTTCAGGACAAAGTAAGAAGTCACTTCCGTTTTCGATAAATAATTGCGAGATTTACTTATCAGGCAAGTGGTTTTCGCGCATCGCGCTCACATGAGAGAATTCAGGGAAAAGAAAAAAAAAATTTGGATGATTAGAAGCCAATCGAAGTAGGGAAATTTTCCGAGAATTTTTTTTCTTTTTCATTTTACCTGAAAGCAAATGGCTGATTTTCTATTCGCCTGTGAAGTCCGGACTTGCCCCGACAATAGAAGGAAAGTCACGCTTGAAAATTCTTTCCTTCGTACATTTGAAGAAGGTCAGTGTTTGGTTGCAACCCGGTAGGTCACCGATCATGGGTTTGATGGATTTCCATGTCCGGAAGTGGGATATCCCTCTTTGCGTGTAGGAAGACTGTTTACGGATGGTCTGGGTAGATTTTTTCGCCAAATCACTTATCAAACCAAAAGCAGAATTTATTTTTGGTTTTGGCTTGTTTGAACTTTTTTTTTTATAAAAACCAAATCAAAACAAGTCACTCATAAACAGTTTACACGGTTTAGTTTGAGCCACTTGAGCTTAAGATTAAGAAAGCTTTTAATATTAAACAGTAATTATAAAATGTCTAAAAATTGACCATTTAAAGTTTTAATACAAATAAACTAAGTTAAAAAGTCATAATAACATAAACAAAGTTCGTCAATAACTAAACTAAAAAATTAAAAGTACAACTAAATAACATAATACAAAATAATTAAATTTTAATCTTGAATTAACAGCTTTCCCCTTGGTCCTTTAATTTGATTTTTTATGCAAATGAGTGATGCCTGATGTTGTTAAGTGTAATTAAAAAGTGTGGAAAGGTGAGTTTCTTAAAGGAAAACGCTCTGCTAGAGTTTCCTTTTGGAGAAGTGTGGTGTTTGCCGTTTAAGACGTGCAGAGGTTTTTTTTTCAGTTTCTTGACGTCATGGAAGACATATTAAGGCAAAGGAATTCCTTATCCATTACCAAGGAGGAAAGAGAGGTTGTGGGCCTGGCTGATGATGATATAGAAAGAATGAAAGGGGCTAGATCTGGGGCCTTTTGGTGAAGGTTTTATTGCAAAAGAAGTTTCGTAAATCGGCTTTTAAATTGGCCATGGTTTGTACTTGGAAGGCCAACGGTGATCTGACGATGAAAGACATCCAATGATTGTTTCTTATCTTGTTCAAACGTAGAGAAAGAGAGACACTAAGTTCTAGAAATGGAACCTTGGACTTTTGATAATTTTCTGATGGTGCTTAAGGAAGTGAACAAGAATCATGTGGTTCAATGGGATAATGGGGTCCTAAACGCATTTTTGGGTGCAGGCGCTTAATTTGCCGTTGCAGGGTTTGAACAAAAAAGTTGATATGCTTATCGACGATGCTCTTGGGGTGGCACTGAAGGTATGAAAGGTAGAAGATGGTCACTGTGGTGTAGGTTTTCTCCGGATTTGTACTAATTTGGATGTTTCCAAGCCTCTTCGAAGGGTGTTTCTGGTTTAGCTAGGGTCAAAAGAAGGAACAATATGGACGAAACTAAAATATGAGATATCTTTAGATTTTTGCTTTAAGTGTGGTCAAATTGGTCACATGGTAAAATAATGCCTCGTATCTATTTTTGGGGAAGACTCAGATTCTATGCCTTTTTGCTACGAGAAGAATTTGTGGGCTTCTTGTTAGATTAGGTGTCCTAAGGATTAAATGATGTAATAAGTTTTTTAGAAACATTTAATTAATAAAGAGTTTATTTATCATTCATATATCAAATGTTGTCCAATTAATGTTTATTTTTGTTGAATGTATGATAAGCAAACAAAAGTTTGAAACTA
>CAMOHE010056308.1:0-22198 GCA_946598075.1 Artocarpus hirsutus | reverse complement strand
ATATGAGATATCTTTAGATTTTTGCTTTAAGTGTGGTCAAATTGGTCACATGGTAAAATAATGCCTCGTATCTATTTTTGGGGAAGACTCAGATTCTATGCCTTTTTGCTACGAGAAGAATTTGTGGGCTTCTTGTTAGATTAGGTGTCCTAAGGATTAAATGATGTAATAAGTTTTTTAGAAACATTTAATTAATAAAGAGTTTATTTATCATTCATATATCAAATGTTGTCCAATTAATGTTTATTTTTGTTGAATGTATGATAAGCAAACAAAAGTTTGAAACTATCAGTCTAAACTTTTAAGATCATGCATATAATGGACAGATTATCCGGAAGGCATGAATCTTAAAGGTGATAGTTTAAATAATAAGATCCATAATTGAGGGAATAAAATTGGACGCTTTATTCATGCTAAGATTATTATGTTATCTATATCCCCAACAGGAGATGACTTGTCTTAGTCATCGAAGTGAACCTAAGCGAGTAGAAATATTGGTTTATTGTCATAGGTGACGATATATTAGATCAGGACAAATGTTGAATTGATTTGATTAATAATTATGTTTGTTTAAATAAATTTACTTTAGACAATCATATGTATTATGTTTTTACCCTAAATTGAATTAATGGACCTATATTCTTGAATTGTGTCTTTTGACAAACTAAAGCGTGACATCCTAATTTGATGATGGTAAGCTTAACGATATGTTGGAGACATAACTTTAGATTGACATAGACTCGTTATTCATATATGTGAAACTATAGCTCTTTTGTAGAGTTAATGATATTCTCTTATAGACATTATCATGTAATTGGAAGACTAGAGTGCTCAATCGTTCGGATACATAAGTATAACCAAATGGTATACTATTTACGAATGGTAAGTATTTTAGTGGCGAGATAATAAAATATAAGATAAAAATACTTGGAAAGGTAAAATAGAATTTATCCTTAAACCAATTATGAATATCTTATAAAGATGTTACATATTATGATATGTTATGAATGATTAGCTTATTGGAGCTTCATAATTTTATATAGTTCGAGAGTACAACTCTATGCTTTTAGTGGAGTAGCGTTAGAGTTGATAATTATAAAATACATGTATCTAGGACTTGTTTTTTATAATTATAGGAGCTTGATCTACATATGTCCATCAGGTCCCCTTTGCTAGCTCATAATAATTCCTATAGCGATACAACATGTTTTTCCCACATATTCGTGACTTATGTTAATTATTAGATTGACTAAAATTCGATAGAGTAGATTTTAATAATTCATGTTAGTTTATTGGTTAAATTAATTTTGTGAATTAATTCAAGATATACATTTTGAATTATTTGGATATATTTTATATATGATTATCTATATATGATTGTTTTAATCAAATAACTTTTATATTGAGTTATTTGAATTAAAACTGAAGTTCTATCTAAGATTTTGGTGTAAAATAAGATATTTTAAGATTTTAAGATTATCGTTCGGTCGGCAGGTCGGTGGCTAAGTTTAGCATACTGGTGGAGATAGTTCGATAGGCCAATACAACTAGTTCGGCAGGCCGAACGTGGTAATACAATTACACGTTTTGACGTGTTCTTAATTAGAAGTTGATCCAGACTTGAATTTTAAAGCCTAATTTGATAAAGACTAACCCTAAATTCAACCACTAAATAAATGGAACTATTTTCCATTGTTTCTTAGATCATTTGAGAAGCAGAGAGTGAGTACTCTAGTGAGAAAAACTCTAAAACTCTGAAAGAGCTGTTGTTCAATATCTCAAACCTTAGCTGTAGGTTTTCTCAAGTGGTTGAAAAGAGATTCATTAGAGTAAAGGCAGTACGACGTACGACTACCCGTACTCTGATCATAGAAAGAGAGTAGCAAGGAAGACTAGTTAGTTGAAGCTCTTTCAAAACTTTCTTCTCTACTTAGTTTTTCTACTGTCTTTGGTGTACAAAAGAGGTACAAAAGATCTATTATTAATTTGTATACTTAGCATATTAGACTTGTTATTTGGAAAAAACTTTGATTTAAAAATTTTTAAAATTCTGTTGCATATTGTTTTTCAACAATTGGTATTAAAGCCATAGTTTTACGTTGATTTTATGGGTTTGTAATCATGTTATATGCATAAATTATGTAATCTTAATCTCTCCTATACTTGAATTTAATTTTTTTAGGGAGTTGGCACTTTAGAGTTTCTGTATAATTAAATGTTGTCATGAGATTATGTGGTGGATGTTTATTAATTAATTATAGTTAATTAAATTTATGTTTTAATTATTATATTAATTAACTAATTTTGTTAGTCATGGTTCCTTAGAGGTTAGAATGTATATCTAGGTTTTTCATGTAATTA
Source organism: Artocarpus hirsutus (assembly GCA_946598075.1). Lineage (NCBI taxonomy): Eukaryota > Viridiplantae > Streptophyta > Magnoliopsida > Rosales > Moraceae > Artocarpus > Artocarpus hirsutus. The sequence goes on along the minus strand of CAMOHE010056308.1, from coordinate 19,837 downwards.
GATGACAGTCTATCGTCACCGTCTAAGATTTATTATTTTAATTTTGATTTGTAAAATTTGTATTAAAATAATTATTCAAAATAAAGACAGATCTAGAAGATGGAGATGATTGGAGTTCTCTATGTTGTTTCTATAAATTTTTTTAATTTTTTAAACTGTTGAAAAATAAATTAAAAATGCTTAAAAATATTTTTTTACAAAAGTTTGAAAAAACGCTGGTTCAGCATCGGTTGTCAGGCTAGTTACCTAGTACCGGTAGGTCGATGGTCACAAACCAATAAGCCGATGGTCAAAATCGATATGTCGGCAATGAGTAGAACCGTTTTCTAAAACAGTGCATTTTTCAATGTAGTTTTTATTTTGTTTTTTGAGATTATTTTGAGAAACATGAAATTTTATGATAACCAGAAAAAAAAAGATCTATATGAGATTGAAGAATTGAAAATAGACGCCACATGAAGAATAATATAACGAGAAGATATAAGATGAAGAATCGACATATGTTTCGATTGATCTTTTATAATCTCTATTTTCTTTTCTCTAGGATGAAACCATAATATTATGGCTGTTTATTATATTGCTTATAGCTTTGCATGTTTTTTTGCTTGCCTACATTATAATTTGTTTTACCATATATGTTGATAATATGTCAAATAAATAATGATTTGTCACTGATTAAATTTAGTGTGTTTTGTTGGCTTTTTAACGTAGAGGTGGTCTATTTTGGTAATGTTTGTTTATCTAGCTTGTGTGTCATCAGGAAAAAAAAAAAGCAAAAAAACCAAGTCTATTAAAAAAATCGATTTAGTGACGAAGCAAAATTTTAAAAAATTTAGAAACACCTAGAAAACTAACTCATGATGCAATAAACAATAAATTAAATCTAATTTAATGTGCTAACTAGAAACTGGAAATAATATTTCTGACTGAACAATTCTTGAAGAACAAATCTCTACCATCTGATCTTCAATGCTATTCTCTTCTTGCTAGTCGTTGTGCATGTGGGCATAACTCAGCAAAAACTCACCTATTGGAGACCACTATGTTGGAGACTATTTTAGTCCATAGAGTGATTTCTTCAGTCCGCATGCCAAGTGTGGATTTTTTTAAAATCCCTGTGGGAGATCCTTATAGACTTCCTCATATAGGTTGCCATTAAGGAAAGCATTTTTTACATCTAGTTTCTGGAGTGGCCAGTCAAGATTGGGTGCTTATGACAGTAGGACCCTTATTATGTTGAGCTCTGCAATAGGGACAAATGTCTCCTAATAGTCAATGCCATAGGTTTGTGCAAACCTTTGGCTACAAGTCTCGCCTTGTACTTATTGATGCTTCCATTTGAATTGTACTTCACTGTGAACACCCACTTACACCCAACATTCTTCTTACTTCTAGGTAGCTCAATAATTTCCCAGGTAGCATTTTTCTTCAAGGCTCCCATTTCTTCCAAGACTGCCTGTTTTCAATTTTTATCTGCAAAAGCTTCATGTATGCTTTTTGAAATCTCTGTTTTGGATAGAGATGTGGTGAAAGCTCAAAATTCTAGAGACAGTTTTGCATATGAAATAAACCTGGATATTGGATGCTAAGTACATGATTGTGTCCTTTTTTAGAATGCAATCGGTAAATACAGATCACCAGAAGTCATATCTTTGACATTAGTAGAGGCAGGTTCTTCATCATGAGTTGCATGCTCAAATATCTCAGAGCTAGGAGCTATGTTTAGTTCCAACTTTTAAGGTTGCTGAGTTTTAGAGTTGTCCTTTCTCTGAGGATGATTTTTTTGTGAGTAAACAAGCAGGTTAGGATGATTTAATTGAGTTGAAGGACAAGGACATGAGTGATTTAAAGTGGATAAGGACGATGAAGATATTGGTTGTCCTCGTGTTTCTTGGTCACCCGTGGGAAACAAAAAGGGAAGAGGGGTCAAGTGAGATGGAAAAGAAATATCTGTGACTGACTGAGTTGGTTCCTAAGGCTTATATTCACTCATTGTTTCCCCTCGAAGAGGAGGCTTGGAAAAATAAGGTTGTGACTCATTGAACGACACATCCATGGATATGAACACACGGTGAAGTATAGGTGAATAACATTTGAAGCCACGCTGAGTGGGAGAATATCCTTTGAACACACATTTGATTGATTTTGGTTCAAGTTTGGATCTATGTTGATTGGGTACATAAACAAAGACACTGCATTCGAAAGTTTTGAGAGGTAGATCAGAAAGTGGTTGAAATGTGTGATCATCCTTTAACAAGACTAATGATGGAAAGTTAAAATTTAGCACTCTAAAAGGCATTCTGTTAATGAGATGTGAGGCTTTAAAATTGCTTCACACTAAAGGTAATTTGGTATGTTCATAGTGAACATTAAGGTCCTAGTAAATTCAAGGAGATGTCGATTCTTCCGTTCTGAGACACCATTTTGCTGTGGTATGTCAGGATAGGAACTTTGATGTATTATGCCATTAGTTGCTAGATAATCACCTAGGAGTGAATTAAAGCACTCTTTCCCATTATCAGTACGAAATATTTGAATTGATGCTTGAAACTGGTTTTTGATCATAGAGTGAAATATTTGAAAAAATTTTTCTGCCTTATATTTTTCTTTAAGGAGGTAGAGCCAACAAAGTCAGGTGTGATCATCAATAAAGGCTATAAACCAACGATTTCTAGTAATATTTTTAACACGGGAAGAACCCCATATATCACTATGGATTAAGGCAAATGGATGAGACCCTTTGTAAGGTTTAGCGGGGAACGATGTTCAAGATAGTTTTGCCAATTGATGGAAATCACAATGAAAAGAACTTGGCTTTTTATTGATAAACAAATTCGGGAACAAGCGTTTTAAGTAAAAGAAATTTAGGTGGCTTAACCTATTGTGTCACAGCCTTGTTACATCATCACTAGAAACAGAGGAAGATGTAGTTTCAATATTCAAAGCTTGTTTCTTGGCATGTCCATCATCCCCAAAGAAATAGAGCCCATCTTCCACTCTAGCAATCCCAATTGTCTTCCCTGTTCTTTGCTCTTGCAATTTACACTAAGAGGGGGAAAATTCAACAATGCAGCCAAGGTTTTTTGTCAATTTATTAATAGAAATCAAATTGCAAACTAGACCCGGGATATATAAAATTGATTCAAGAGTAATTGTGTTTGACAATTGGATAGAACCCCTACCCAAAATCACAAAGTATGTGCCATTAGCTACCTTTACCTGTGAGCTCCCATAGCATGGCCGGTAAGACCAAAATAAGGACTAGTTACCTATCATGTGGTCAGTGGCCCCAGAGTCAAATATCCAGGGCTATTGAGTGTCTTGTTGTGCATGAAAGGCCATACCTTTTTGAGCAAAGCTGCACATTGCAGCGGTCAAATCATTGTTGGTGGGCTGACTAAGAAGTTTGTGGAGCTGTTCAAGCTGGCTTTTGCTCAAGAATACATTGACTTGTTCTTCATTAGCACCCAAAGTCTCGGCCTTTTCTTCCTTAGTTACCTGATAGCTTTTATACCTCTGCCTTTGACGTTTGCTGGTCTGTCATGGAGGTCCTAGCATTTCTCTTGAGTGTGACTAGCTTTGTTGCAGTGGTTACACCAAGGGCATCTTGCATGTGAGTTATCCTTTTGATCTCCTCTAGTTCGGTCAGAAAGAGTCTTAATGGTTAGAGCTGTGGTCTTGGCGTCATTCTCCAACTGCAGTCATTGGTTGATCTTCTTTTTCAAGCATGACACAGCACCTGCTAGCCTCCCATTGTACTTTTGAAAATGCCTCACTAATGGATGGAAGCGGCCTTCGTCCCAGAATCCTGCCTCAGACCTTATCCAGGTCCTTATTCAACCTAGCTAAAAACTCATACAGGCGCTCCTTTTCAAGATGATGTTTGAAATTTAACGTTACCTTCCTACCATAGAGTCTGAAGGGAGTTGTAATACTCGGTCACATCGAGGTTACCCTGTCACATGTCTTTGAGTTTATTTTTTATCTCAAAAACTTGAGAGGCGTTTTCGAGATCTGAGTAATTCTCACGCACTGCGTCCCAGATAGCTTTTGCCATACGAAGGAAGAGGTAAGTGTGACTGATGTGGGGTTCCATGGAGTTAATCAACCATGCCATGACGATGGAGTTATTGAGTTCCCATGAGGCATACGAGGGATCACCAAGACTCAGTTTTTGAATCTCTCCTAAGATGTAACCCATCTTGCCATATCCACGTATGACTAAAAGAATGTATTGGGACCACTGGAGGAAATTTCGCCCATCTAGCTTGTGGTTTGTTTTTTGCATAGACTGCCTGTCTGCAAACGACTAAGAAATAGTTATCGTCTGGGCTGGAACCCGCGCTTGGGACGTTGTTGACAAGGAAGTCTCCTGTTTTGAACTCGGGACCCTTTTGTCAGCGCTCATCGTCATGAGTTAGAAAAAAAAGGATGGAGGCGTGTGATATAGAGCACCTGGCTTTGATACCATGAAATTTTTCAGAATGAACAACTTATTTTGATTTTTTATTCAAGTATTAACAACGGTATATATAGGAGTTGAACAGAATCTTATACTCCTACAAACCAGGAAATAAATATCCATGTATTCTGATGTATAGCGGGTATTGTTTGTACATTACAGGTTAAACAGAAGTTACTTACACATGTACAAATATCTATTTCACATTTTGATCAATAAATCAGTGGAATAAGAAGCATTATTCTTCCTTCATTTGGAGGTAATTCTACTTCTGCTCAATATGAAAATTATTCTTACTGGTTTCTTTAGTTTTGTATAACAGACCTCTTAATCTAGATTACCATTCTTACAACTCTGTAGGAAAATGGGCTGAGACAATAATATTTGCTGGTAGTTAGGATATGCATCTATTAGTTAGTTTTGTTTCCTATTTTTAAGTTAGGTATTTTCAGCTCCTAAATTAGAGGAGAATCAGTTCCTAAGTTGGAGCAGAGTTAGTCTAGAAAATCTATATCTATAGAAAACGTTTCTTATCTGAATAAGAAGAAAAATAATTCAGCCCAGCAGTGTTTTTCGTTGTTTCTTTCCTTGTATTTACCTTTATGGTATCAGAGCGATTGAAGGAAATATAAGGTTGAGAGAAATGATGGCTGAAGTAAGCATGAATGATGGCTTTGAGCCAACTTTGGTTACCAATCAGCCAACTCCTAAAATTGCTCCCACTGTGGTTTCTAAAAACTCCTCCCTTCAGATTACAACATATAAACTGAATGGAAAAAATTTCTTTCAGTGGTCTTGATCCATTCAAATGGTTATTAGAGGCAAAGGGAAGATCGGATATTTGGATGGCACTATTGTCATGCCAAGTTGTGATGGTCCCGTGTTTTTAACCTGTGATGCCTAGATTTCCATGGTAATGGCATGGCTAATCCATTCCATGCAGGAAAAGATAGGAGAAACCTATCTATTTTTCCCTACAGCAAATAAGATTTGGGATGTTGTAACTCTTGCTTATTCAGATCTCGAAAACTCTTCTTAGATGTTCGAGTTAAGAAACAGGGCTCAAAGCTTAAGACAGGGGGAGAATGATGTAAACCAATATTTTAATAACCTCACAAAACTATGGCAGGAACTAAAGGTGGCAATAAACATGTTCGTGTCGTGTTCGTATCGACACATTTACAGCACGACATGTTTAGCCTGAACACAAATACGACATGATTAATAAATGTGCCAGAAATGCAAACACGAACACGACATGCCTCTGGCACGTGTAACACAGCACGACACAATTAACACGATTATTAAACGTGCCTGGACAAGTTGACACAATAACAACACGCATATGACACATTTATGACCTAATTAACTAAAAATTAAAAAAAGCCAATAAAGAAAATCAACAAAAACACAATATCTAATTAATTCTAACCTACTACAAATATTTCAAATATTTTTATTTTTAAGTTTAAATATGTTATAAATGGGCGGGTCGTGTCGTGCTGTGTCGATACATTTACGGCCCGTTTAATTAAACGTGTTAAGGCATGTTAGGTGTCTTAGCATGAATCTAGCCCATTTATTTTCGTGTTATTCATGCCAACCTATTTATGGTCCAATTAATAAATATGCAGTCCAAACCCGTTTATCTAGTGTCGTTTTCGTATCGTGTCACTGTGCTATGTTTGAAATTACTGGCCTTGGCAAGAATTAGACTTGTTCAAGAACTGCAATTGGAGAGATCCAAAAGATGCGTTACTTTATCAACAAATGGTTGACAAAGACAATTTATGACTTCCTGGCTTGACTTAATATGGAATTGGATGGGGTCAGAAGATGGTTGCTTGGGTTGAGGCCGCTACCTTCAGTTGAAGAAATTTTTGCTGAAGTCTGTAGGGAGGAGTGGCAGAAAAAGGGTAATGCTCAATGAAACCACCAAACCAAAAAGTGAAAACTCAACCATGGCAGCTCGAGGATCTTAAGGCCGAGGGAACAAGAAGGTCCAATTGTGGTGTGACCACTGTTAACGACCACACCATACCAGGGAGAACTGTTGGAAACTGCATGAAAAACCTAAAAATTGGGTCCCAAACAAACAACGGAATCGAGAGGCTAAAGGACTGCAAATGACTCAAAGTTTGGAAGCAGTAAAGAAAACTGATAGTAACTCAGGCATGGTATTCACAAAGGATCAAATGGAACAATTACGTAAGCCCTTAACCGCCACTCAAACTATGGGTTCACCGTCTTTGGTTACATCTCTTCTGGTGCAACAAGGTATGAGTTTTATAGTTTTTGGTGGAATAACAATAAAAAATGAACCATGGATAGTAGACTTGGTGCCACGGATCACATGATAGGATGTGGAGGCTCTTTCACATCCTACACCCCTAGTTTGGAAACTCACAAAGTGAAGATAGCAGAGGTTCTTTCACAACAGTGGCAAGAATTGGAACCATTAAATTAAGCCCATAGATCACACTAAAATCCATCCTCCATGTTATCATGCAATTTGTTATCTGTTAGTAAAATTACGAAAGATTTAGATTGTGTGGTAAAATTCTCACAAGCAGGTTGTTCTTTTTAGGACCGAACTTCGGGGAAGACGATTGGCAGTGTTAGAGAGGTTAAAGGATTATACTACTTTGACAATGTTTTCAAAGAGGATAACTAGACTTTGACTGCAGTATGCAATACAACCACTTCTAGGATAGATCAAATAATGATGTTACACCGTAGGCTAGGTCATCCAAGCTTTGCATATTTAAAGCATTTGTTTCCATCTTTGTTTCGAACTCAGGATTCATTTGAGGTTTGTCAGTTAGCTAAGCATAAACATGTTATTTATCCTTCTTTGTCCTATCGTTCATCTTTTCTGTTTATGTTGATTCATAGTGACATTTGGGGTCCTTCTAGAATCCTTAGCTTAATAACTAATCAAAGATGGCTTATAACATTTATCGACGATCATATGAGAGTTTGTTGGGTGTATCTTTTAAAAGACAAATCTTAAACTCTGTAAATTTTTCAAAACTTCCATTCCATGATTAAAAACCAATAAAATATGAGTATACAAATATTCCGTACAAATAATGGAACTAAATATTTTAACTGTTATCTGTCAAACTTTACAAAACAAAATGGAATGATTCACCAGAGTTCTTGTGTCAATACTCCACAACAAAACGAAATTTCAAAAAGCAAAAATTGCCATCTTTTAGAAGTGGCACGGGCTTTTTTGTTTACCTCAAATGTTCCCAAAAATTTTTGAGGAGAAGCAATTCTTACTGCGTGCTATTTGATAAATCGCTTACCAACTAAAGTTCTAAATTTTCAAACATCAATTAACAAACTTCTTGTGTCATATCTTGAGTCTCGTCTCTTTTCTTCTTTAGAATTTAAAGTCTTTGGTTGTACAGCCTTTGTTCATAATCATGAACAAAATTGAAGTAAGTTAGACCCTAGATCCTTTAAGTGTGTTTTTGTAGGTTATTCCACAACTAAAAAAGGATTCCGTTGCTATTTTCCAAAAAAGAGGAAGTTCTTCACATCAATGGATGTCACTTTTTTTGAAACTCAGCCCTATTTTTCAAAAAATTCATTTCAGGGGAGAGCTTGAGTGAAGGCCATTTTTTGGAACCAAATTTAGTTCAAAAGGGGGACTCAAATTCGGTTCAAAATAGGGTAGATCTGTGGGAGAATTTTTGGGATTCTTCTCCTAATTTTTTGACTTTTAAGGATGATTATTCCTCTGATTTTCTGAATAAAAAATCAAATCTTTGCTTAGATCTTCAAGATTCTCATGATTTTTTGAATAAAAAATCAAATCCCTGCTTAGATCTTCAAGATTCTCTTGATTTTTTGCATAAAAAGTCAAATCCCTGTTTAGATATTAAGGAAAATCTGTGTTCCACGCAAGGATCTCAAGATAATCTATCCAAAAAATAAAAAGTGTAGGTCCTTAGGAAAATTTGTGCCTTACTCTAGGATCTCTATAAAATATGCATTCTAATAAATTTCAAAATTCAAAGTAGAAAGAAACCTAATATGGTGGATATCCGAATCCTACTCTATCCTTTTTTGATTCTCAAAATCCAAAATCTGCTATTCCTAAAACTCAAAAATCCCTGCCTTATTCAAATACAGAGTTGGGAGTCCCATCTAATTCGGATGTGTGCCCAAACCCCTCAAATATATCGAGTCAAGGGGAATATTGCATATGCAGCCAAAATTACTTACTTATTCTCGAAGAAAAAAATTCAAAATGGGAAGATAATCTAGAAGACTCTCCCTGCCATCAACCTAATCCAAAGTTAGGTTCAATTCTCGAGGATAGTGATCTACTATATGTTCCTATTGCTGTAAGAGAAGGGGTTAAGTCATGTACTCAACACCCTATATCATAGTTTATGCTTTGGTAGCAGATCTTGCAGAGGAAGAAATCCCCAAAACCGTGGAAGAAGCCCTGAGACTTCTAAAGTGGAGAGAAGCTATCATGGAGGAGATGAGAACTCTTACAAAAAATAGAACTTAGGAGTTTGTGCAAAGACCTAAAGATAAGAAACCAAAGGGTAGTAAAACGGTATTTACCATAAAATAAAATTCAGATGATTCGATTGAGCCCTACAAAGCGAGGTTGGTTGCCAAGGGATATACACAAACATATGGGATTGACTATCTGGAGACTTTTGCTCCTGTTGCTAAAATCAAGTATGTTCGAGTCTTATTGTCATTTGCAGCCAATTTGGATTGGTCATTACAAGAATTAGACGTCAAGAATGCGTTTTTAAATGGTGATTTAGACGAATAAGTGTACATCAAGTTACCATCGGGCTTCAACAATATTGAAGAAAATGGTAAGGTATGTAGATTACGAAAATGTCTATATGGGTTGAAACAATCTCCTCAAGCCTAGCTTGACAGGTTTGCAAAGGCTCTCAAACAACAAAACTATAAGCAGGCTCACTCATATCACACTATGTTTTATCGACACAGGAATAATAAGATCACAATTCTTATTGTTTATGTGGTTGACATAATCTTGACAGGTGATGATGAAGATGAGATGAAGCAATTAAAACAAAGGTTGGCAATGGAGTTTGAAATAAAGGACTTGGGAAACTTAAGGTATTTCTTAGGAATGAAAATTGCAAGGAGCAAACAAGGGATATCTGTTTCACAAAAGAAATATGTACTAGATCTACTCCAAGAAACCGAAATGCTAGGATACAAACCGGCGGATGCACCATTGGATTCAAACCTCAAATTAGGAGAGAATTTAAATGGTGAACTAGTGGACAAGTGGAGATACCAACGGCTTGCTGGACGACTTATTTACCTATCCAACACTAGGCCAGATATAGTTTTTGCAGTAAGCTTTGTGAGCGAATTTATGCATTCACCAACAAAGGAACATATGGAGGCTCCATATCGGATCTTGAGATATGTAAAGGGCAATCCTGGTCGCGGTCTATTTTTCAAAAAAACTGATGAAAGGAGAGTTTAAATATTCATGAGTGCGGACTGGGCTGGATTAATTGATGACAGGAGGTCTATCTCGGGCTATTGTACGTTCATTTAGGGAAATCTAGTAACTTGGAAGAGCAAAAAACAACCGGTTGTGGCAAGGAGCAGTGCAAAGGCTGAACTAAGATCAATTGCTCAAGGTGTATGTGAGGTCATCTTGTTGAAATTACTGCTGGAAGAGTTAAGAGTCACTATAGGACTTCCTTTAAGAGTTCACAGTGATAGTAAAGCTGCTATTAGTATGTCTTACAACCTAGTTCATCATGACAGGACTACACATGTTGAGGTGGATAGACATTTTATTAAAGAGAAGAAATAGGAGGAGTACTTTGTATTACTTAAATTCCAATCACAGAACAAACTGTAGACATCTTTACTAAGGGGCTGGTTAGACCAATGTTTGAGAAGTTAGTGTGCAAGCTGGGAATGTTCAATTTGTACAACCCAGCTTGAGGGGGAGTGTAGGAAAATGGCTGAGATAATAATATTTGCCAGTAGTTAGGATATGCATCTATAAGTTAGTTTTGTTTCCTATTTTTTAGTTAGGTATTTTCAGCTCCTAAATTAGAGGAGAATTAGTTCCTAAGTTAAAGCAGAGTTAGTCTATAAAATCTGTATCTGTAGAAAACGTTTTTTATCTAAATAAGAAGAAAAATAATTTAGTCCAGCAGTGTTTTTTATTGTTTCTTTCCTTGTATTTACCTTTAAACTCCATTCAGTATTCAAAGAAGGGTTAAATTCTCTTCTACTCTTTCCTTGACCTGATGGGAGATGCCAAGTGATATTAAGAACAGGTTGAACCTTGGTTTAAAAAAAGGCTAAAATATATCATGGTCACAAGCTCCAAAAAATTTATTAGAAAAGGAGTGTATATAAAATGTTAAAAAGGAGAAAATGATTACTGGACAAAAATACAAGGGCTAGTTTTATTTATTTTTAAGTTTGTTCTTAGATTTTTAAAAATTATAAAGGTATCTTTTGAATTTTAAAAAAGTATTTTAATTTTATGCCTCGCCTATTTTGTAAATAGAAGAAATTAGATGAAATCACATAAATATCCTTAAATAATTTAAGGAAACTGTTTTTTAGTTCTTAAAATGTAAAAAACCCTAAAATAAAATATCAAATTTCAAAGAAACAAATGGAGATTTTATGATTTTTGAAGGTTAGAACATTTTTTTTTTCTCAAGGACAATAATTTTCAGAAGCAAATCTAATTTAATTACGGGTATCTTTGTCTTTTCCTCTTATTGGATGAAATTAAAATAAAATTTTCAAATTCAAAGGTTATTTTTGTATTTTTCAAAACCAAAAAATAATAGATGTAGTGGTCTGAGCTTATATTGTATAATGAAAAGATGTGATGAATTCAACTATGAGCAACATAGATATGGTTTTACAATTATTTGCTTTACAAGAATAATCAATAGAGAATATATCCTTTCTAATCCATGCATCGTGGAATAAAAAGTTAGTATCCCTAGCGCTATTCTTCATAGAACCGATAGTGCCGTAGCATACAACAAGATACCTATACAACTTCTGCATTTTGGCGGGAAACATAGAAAAGGCATTTTTTTCCCTCTGAACATTTTAGTTACTGGTGGCTTGTATAACATAGGTCATGTCCCAATGAATCTGCTTGGATGAGTTCTTGAGTGGAATATTTTTGACTTGCAATTGGTATCCCTTTCAACAAACAAGGCCTCTGTTGATAATGCTCTTCCTTTCTTGATGCTGTTCATGTGTCCTTGGTTATTCAGAATATCTGTAGTTTTTTTATCCATTTTGCAGATCTTACAAGCAAATTCCGTTTGAAGGAATAAAGCATAAGTATTCAGCCTGCAGAGAAGAAAGGAAAATAGAAAATTAGAAAACTCACATTGAATGAATGTCAAATATGATGCTGAAGAAAAGGACTCACTGCCGTTTTTGAACTGGATTCGCAATTGCAACTTTTTTACCAGATGTAATTTTAAGATGTGTTCAGTTAGGACCAAGGTTCGAAAAATTCACATTTTATCCAATTTATGTTATATTAATTTTTGCAGTCTTTATAAGAGTTTCATTTAAAAATTCAGTGCGTAAAGATAAATTTTTGAACTTTACACCAATTTCCACCAATATTACTATCTCAATAAAATTTAGGCACAAATATTTTATCCTTGGTTAGGAGTTGGGGATCAGAAGCAAAGCTGCTTTCATAAGAAGAAACAAAAGCAACATTATATACCTTCGTTTTGAAAGCTTTACAATCCCATTTGCTTGATCCACAAGGGCCACTTAACAGCCTCAAGAAACTCATCATTTCTCTTCAGAGCAGCAATCACATTGGCGTAAGTAACTTTATTAGGTTATATGCCATTATCCCTCATTTCCTTCACTAAATTTACAGCTTCTTTGTCCATTCCCGCAATGCCGTATGCCTTAATTAACGTGTTATAGTTGTACAGATCAGGGCCAAGTCCACATTCTATCAAATCTCTCAGAACTTCAGCAACTTTATCAATCCATCCTCGCTCTCCATATATGTTGATCATTATGTTGTATGTGTAATGGTCAGAATCACAGTTCGATTTTTTCATTTTCTGCAACACAATTCTAAAACTCTCCATTTGTCTTTCCTTCCCGTAAGCATCCAACATAGAGTTGTATGCCTCAAGGGAGACTGAAAATCCTTTAAATTCCATCAGTTTAACTGTCGATGACATTTTTCTGAAGTCCCTATTCCTCCCGTAAGCAGCTATGAGAGTGTTGTAAGAAATTGTGTCATCTAAGCCCCAGTCTTGAGCCATCCAGAACAATTTCCTGGCCTTTTTGAAAAGCTTGGATTTCCCATAGAGATCAAGCAGATCATTCAAAGTAACAGTGTTGGGAGCAAACCCACGTTGTAGCATCTCGTTGAAAATCCTTGAAAAATCATCCACTGGCAACGCTCAAGAACAGCAGTTTATAACGCAGTTGTACATTTCCTGATCCCAAGGCACTCCGCTCTTCAAAATTTTATAGTACAACTCTTTTTAACTTTTCCTGCTTGTCACACCGCGGATAAACAAAGAGCATATTGTGGAAAAGATGGATGTCCAGAGTAACGCCTTTTTGTTCTTCCATTTCATCTAGAATGGCACAAGCATTAGTCAAAGATCCAGCTTTTACATACATCCTCAGGACAATGCTGTAGCCAATCATGTTCAACACAATTCCAGAAGATTTCAACTCCAAATAAACTTTCTCTGCTTCTTCAAACAGACCCATCACACAATGAATATCCATCATTGTGCACATGATGCGCATATTTGGCTTGCCATCATACATGGGCATACAAGTGTATATTTTAACAGCATTTTCAAGATGACCCAACTCTTTACATGAGCAAATCAATAAATGATACAAGTTATCCTCAAAACCTAGGTCCTTCCATACTTTGTCCCTCGACACTTTGATAGCTTCCTCCACAAGGCTTTGCTTCATATAGGCCATAACAAAAATGGAACATGAATTTTGATTAACAAGAGCATGTCGGTAGAAAGAACCTTTGAAAAGTAAAGGCACTTTTTCAATCCTTCCAGCCCTCTCATATGCCTGCAGGAGAATGCCAATGATTGATGGATATTGACATCCAATCTTCCCCATATCGTTGAGAACGTCACCGTCTTCATCCCCATATTTAGCCTGCAAGTTTATAAGTGTGTAGAGATTTGACGAGTTAGGCTTGTAACCCAAATTTTTGAGCTTCTGATGGTACCCTATTGCCTCCCTATAGTTGTCAGTTCGACCCCAACCTTCAAGCAACGAACGGTAACTTGTCTCATTGGGGTGTAACCCGACATTCTCAATACACATACATAGCCGTTGAGCGGCATCCATTTTTGACGCCTTCCCATACCCGGTTATCAATGTGTTGTATGCAACAATGTTGGGTGGAAACCCGGACTTTTGCATTGAGGCCAAAACCATTTCAGCATCCTCTAGTTTCCCTTGCCAAGCAATTATCAAAATTGGCTATCACCTCATCTTCTCTCATGAAGCCAATAAACCTTTTCAGCTTTTTCATACAAGTTCAAAGGAATATAAATAGTTATCCACCCGAGTACGCAGATTGACATCCGATCTCCAAACCCCTCATTCGAGTAAAGGTAAACTCAGCCTCCTCAACATTCCAGCTCTTCTGGTAAAGCCCCATGAGCATACCGTTTGTCGCAACGTTTGGCCGAACACCGTGTTCTACCATCATTCTAACCACCCTAACTCAAGACGCCCGAGTTTAGAACACGCGTAAATAAGAGTGTTGAAGATCTGATAACTCAGTTCACAACCCAACTCATTTTTCAGTTCCCAAATCATCTTCTCAGCTGTACGCCAATCCTCTCTTCTAGCCAAAACTCTAAAAACCGAATTGTAAGCACTTATATTGCGCTTCTAATTTCCCATGGCTTCTCATCCATTTAAAGAACCTCAAAGTTTTGACATCACTACAACTCTCAAGCCGCTTCAAAACAGAATTACACTGCTCTAAGCTCAAGTCAGACCTAATAACAGAGGAATTAACGTCTATATTTCACCATTATTATATTAACAAACAAATTCTGCAATTCTCGTTCCCATCTACTCTTTCTCAAATCAATTTTGGAATCCAGAAATCTTTTAGCCTCTTTCTTAGCACCACGAAACTTGATCGGTTTCTCCTCAATATTGGTGTCACCAAGTCACTGTTCAAAGACGAAGTGATTTCATCATTGATTGGATTGACCTTAATATTACTGACCCTATTCAGAGAATTGACTATACAGGCTCTACTACCCAGATGAAAATAGCTAGAGATTAGAGATGAATTCAGCTTCTTTGAATCAAATGAGTTCAAAGAAATTGAAAATTTAAGGGAGCCCATAATTTGTTTTAGTTCGTAAGAATTATTAGTGAAGTGAAAATGAAAAACTCACCAGAGAAAAGAGATAACGGAGCAATGACGCAATGGAGGAAAGCAACGGCTTTTAGGATGTGGTATTTTGGTTGGTATTTCTTGCTTTTGGCTGGAGAGCGAGTGGAGTTCGTACACGTCGTTTTTGTGATTAAATGGACATGATTGACCTGCAATCTGTCGTTTCCTCACGACAATAAGTATAAGATAGGACCGACAATTCGGACACGACAGGATGATACGATATGAAAAGGACATAAGATAAAAAGGTTTGAACCGTATGTTTATTAATTATGCCATAAATAGGTTGGCACGAATAACACGAAAATAAACGGGCTGGATTCGTGCTAACACGTTAAATACTCTTATCATGTTTAATTAAACGAGCCGTAAACGTGTTGACACGACACGACACGCCCAGTTCGTTTATAACACATTTAAACTTAGAAATAAAAATATTTGAAATATTTATAGCAGGTTAGTATTAATCAGATATTGTGTTTTTGTTAATTTTCTTTATTGGCTTTTTAAAAAAATTTAATTTTTTTTAATTTTTTTTTTAAATTTTTAGTTAATTGGATCATAAACGTGTCATATGCGTGTTGTTATCGTGTCAACCCGTCACGGCACGTTTAATAATCGTGTTAATCGTGTCGTGCCGTGTTATATGTGTTATAAGCGTATCATGTTCGTGTTTGTATTTTTGGCACGTTTATTAATCGTGTCGTATTCGTGTTCGGGCTAAACGTGTCGTGCTGTAAACGTGCCGACACGAACACATCACGAACACGATTATTGTCACCCCTAGACAATAAGGGTAGGTTTTTACGATTTGCTGTGAACTTATGTCAAACATGTCTTGTAAATTTTAAAACCTACATGTTGTGTCTTTTGATCTATAACGTATCTACAAATTCATCCTCAAATTTTAAAATGTTTGACGGTAAATGTGAAAATATATTATTTATGTGTGAATCATTCACACCAATAGCATGAACTTTTAAGATGGTTCTTACTTTTTTGTCCGAATTTTAAAACCGTACTATTCTAAACAAGTGCTTTCACATCCTTAATATTGAGCCTATCTATAAAAATAATTAGACTATAGATCCCTAATTTTTTAATCTCTCATCTAATTCGAATTCAGACATCCCAATCACAATTTAAGCAGCTGAAACCATGGATTCGAAGAAGATGAAATTTAATGAGTCAGATTCATATGACAACAACTCTAACTCGAAGTAAGCTATGGTAAAATAAGTTGAAGACAACTCTTTGTGTGAGTGCGGATAAAAATGAGTGCGGATAAAAAGCCATAAATTAATTTAGAAAATAAGTTAAGAGAAAAGGGTTTTCAGACTGCCCCGCCTCACCTGTATTGCATTTTTAATTCTTGTATGTTAATTCTTGTAACTCTAATGAGTTTATTGTACCGCGTATATGCTTATTGTGGTTTTCATGTACAATTATAAATTATTTTTAGCTTTAATTTTTGTTAATTTAAATAAGTTTTTTTTTACATAACCAAAGTTGAATTAGAATTATCTTTTGTTTAGCTTGGAGTACATGGGGAGAATGGAATAATAAAATTTATGGTTCAAAAGTCTGTTTTCCTTCTCAGATTATTAAGTGGACGATTTAGAATTTGCTAAGGCTTAACAAAAGACTCCCAACAAGAAGCAGGTTCATGCTATATGCAATCCACCGAATCTGAGTTGCTACAAGCTCAATGTCGTAGATGCTGCTATCTCTGTCTCAACAGTCTATAGGAGTTGAAGCTGTTATAAGAGACTCAACAGGATTTGTTATGTCAGCTTTGGCTAAGAAGTTAGTTGGTGCCTTTGCTGCTCATGAAGCTGAAGCTAAAGCCCTTGCTATAAGCTTGGCTTGGGCTAACGATGTAGGACTATATCTCCATGATGTACAGTCTGATGCATTGATAATGTTTCAAGCTCTAATTTTAATTATAATAAATTTGGTTTTTTATTGTCAGATGTATCTAATTTGTTATCTTTCTTTTCAGGAGTTAAGATAAACTATGCGTTTTGAAAGACAAATTATGCAGCCTATTGTTTAGCTTCTTATGCTCTTAATATAGATGACGAACTCATTTATTTGGTGGAATCTCCTTTACCTATAGAAACTATTATTGTATTTGATGTTTCAAATGAATGATAATTGTTCCTGAGTTAAAAAAACCTGAATTAAAGAATTAAAATGATATTTTTATCATCGTATATGCACGTGTGAGAGCGCACGTGGTCTTTTGACGTTTCCTTTTGAAGGAAAATGAAAGGGAAGGGACAAAGTGGAATCGAACTAAAGTTAAGTTAAGGGAACCAAATGGAAACGATGTAAAGTATAAGGACTGGTGTAAATAATTCTATCATTATCATCATCATCATCATCATCATCATCATTTTGGTTGCCCGCGAGTACAAATTCTTTTTAAACGATATGGTTATGAAGTTTAGCATTTATTCTATTTATTCTTTCAATTTTACAGACTGTTTTTAAAGTAATTACATAAAAATATCCTGTTTAAGAACCTAGTTTTAAAAAAATGCCTATTTTTTATCACTAATTTTACGATTTAGCGTATTTTTAAAATTAATTGTTTATGGTACCTTTCTAAGCATTTTCTATTTTGATTATAAATTGATCGTTATTTATAAAGTTGCAATATAATAATCATAGTTGCATATTATACGTAAAAATATGTTCTTTTCAAAGTTTATAGTCTTCTTTTATTGCTATAAAGTTGCTATCTTTATTGCAGTGATCATAATTATATACTGTGCACAAACGTCGGACTTTTTTAAACTTATAATCTTATTCTATTATCATCATATTGCAATATTTATACTCTTGTTTATTAATTACTGTAAAGTGTATGTTGTTCGATTTTAATTATAATTGGAAAATTGTAGTAAATATCATTTTTTTCAATCCTAATTAAAGTAAATACCATATTTTAAAGATATTTATAATAAATAATAAATTTATAGCGTAAATTATTCATTCATCCTTTATTTACATTGTAAGTAATTCTTATTTATTCAATAAATAGATTTAAGGTGACTTTCTTTATAGTGTAAAACACAACAACTAAATTATTTACATAATAAATCTGCTATTTACTATAAATATTTTCACAAATTACTATTTACTTTAAAAAGCTTTAACAATATGCTATTTCTCTCATTCTCCCTTAATTAATTATGGTGAAGATCATAACTATAGAGTTGTGATCTTTGTAATAATGAATATATTTACACACCATACATAGCCATTGTTAACCTTTTTTAATTTCTAAACTTATTTTACTAACATAAGTTATTAATATAAGTTCCAATCTTTATAGGACAGAAATTAGCGCAATAGTGTCATTATATACATGAATTTTTTTATAGTTTTAAAATACAATGAAATGTTGTACATCCTTTTTTTTTATAGACACAAGAAAAAAAAAAGAAATATAACCTTATAGGACTGAAATTAGGGGTAATACTGTCATTATATATATGATTTTTTATTGTAAATGGTTGAAAATGCATAAGGCCTAAAGCCTAGCCCCTAGCCAAACTAGGAGAAGAGCCAAATAGCATAAGTAGTTTTTCAATAAGTAAATTGTGTGGTATGTTTTCAATATAGAGTAAATATTTTATAAAAAATATATATATAACAAATAGCATATTATTGGAATTTGGGGTTTATATCATGAGAAATTAAGAATAAAAGCCTCTAAAATACCATAACATTTTTCTCCTCCACCTTTCTCTTTTCTCCCTCGCTAGTGCAGGTCATGGCTAGGAATTATTGTATTTCCTTAGAAATGCCGTATTTTTTAGTAAATATAAAAATTTATTGATGACGACGGTAGACGTCACCGGCATCAACGACGGCGCGCATTAGACGGATAAGAAATATGATATTTTCATGAGTATATCCATGCAAATACAAAAATAAACCAATGATGTCGTCAGCAGCTGGGAAATACCGTAGTTACATTGCAATACATATTTTCATGTAAATACAAAAATTTATCGACAACATCACCAGCGGTCAAGAAATACTATATTTCTTAGTTAAGGCTATATTACTAGATGAATATACATATACATATATATATATATTAGCGATGTCGCTAATGTCATAGAAAAATCCAAAAAAAATAAGACACCAACAAAAACAAAATGTACAAAATGAAAAGAAAAACTTTGTTGCTGCCGTACTGCTATTGTCGCTTGTCAAATGACGCTATCATCACGAATCAAATTGTTAGACGCTAATCTACAAAGCTGTAACAACCCTACTTACATAGTCGTTACTTAAAACAGTTTCTTTTAAAATATTTATTAATTTAAAATAAAACTCTTTTCAAAACATTTCTAAATTAAATATCATTATAAATTTTCTTATTTGAAACTTATGTATTTTTGCCATAGTAGCTGTCGCAACATAATAATCTTAAAATTATCTAGACTATGTAACGCCCGCCTAATTTGATGTAACGGATAATGTTATGATAAATAACGACGTTAAATGTTATGTTATATTAATGATGATGTTAAGTGATATACTCATGATAAGTGCTATGATATATGATAAATGGTGCTAACTATTTTATTTTAAGTGTTATGACAGGTGACGCTCGCGTGGAATTGATGTGCTCAAATGTTCATGTCATTAATGTTATGTGTTTAATTATATTTTTATGGACAATTATATGTTATGAATGAATTTTGAGTGTTAAGGCAGTTCGGCAGGCCGAAATGATGTTCTCTGAACGGCAAGCCGATGGTATATCATCGGTAGGCCGGACTTCTGAGATCGGCAGGCCAAACTCCTGAGATCGGCAGGCCGATGACAGCTGACAAGTAGTCAGCAGAAATTTTTACAAAATTGTGATAAGATGGAATTTATTTATG
>CAMOHE010056307.1:0-109296 GCA_946598075.1 Artocarpus hirsutus | reverse complement strand
CTATTTCTCACTTTGTACAAAAAAAACTTACAATTTCGGCTGAGATTAAGGAGTGTGGAGGTGGAGAAAGACGGCAGCGGCTGATTCGGAAGGGTCTGTGTTTGTTTTTGTAAAGTGTGATTCTGAAATGTACTGTTTGAAAGCCAAGGGGGCGGGGGGTTTTTAAGTAAGCTACCACGACGGTTTTTGGAAAAAACCATCGTGGAAGATTAGGGCTACCACGACGGTTTTTTCCAAAAACCATCGTGGTAGCCCTAATCTTCCACGACGGTTTTTTCCAAAAACCGTCGTGGTAGATCCAAATTCATCTACCACAGTATCTTTGGCCTTGGAGATCTACCACGACGGTTTTCTCAAAAAACCGTCGTGGAAGATTAGGGCTACCACGACGGTTTTCTCCAAAAACCGTCGTGGTAGATATAAGCTACGACGACGGTTTTCTCCAAAAACCGTCGTGGTAGACCTAATCTTCCACGACGGTTTTATCAAAAAACCGTCGTGGTATCTTCACACCTTGCAACGACGGTCTTCGTTTTCACGGGCGTAACTTGCCGCGTATTTTTGCCTTTTACACGACGGTTTTTGTGAAACGGTCGTGAAATAAATGTCGTGTAATCGATATTTTCTTGTAGTGATATTTGGTAACTACTTGTAATTTCATTTTTAAATAACTATCCTCTAACAATTGGAATTGAATAAGATCTATAATTTCCACATTGAACACACGATATGCATAAATTAACCAGATCTTACTAACCTTTGAATGCCAAAGTACTCTCGCAATCCGTGAACAGAAGTAACGTTCTAGAACAGCCTCAACTAATTGGTCTTTTTTGCTATTCTCTATTCATGATTGGAGTGAGTGTGGGCTCACGTCGTTCAACTTTTCCACTAGGTGACTCTTCTTTCAACCAGTAGAGAAATACCCAAAGCTATAATTTGTAATTTTTGAATGATAGCCTTTTGGGGAGTTTCAGATTCTCATTAACAGAGTCTCATTCTAGATTTATCAACTGATCTAAGCAATAAAAAGACTTACTCTCCTTTTATAGAGGTTGGGGTTAGGAGTCAATTCTTATCAAATAAGGCCTCAAGATTTGAATCAAAATCAAATCAGGATCAATATTTGATAAAAGCCGCATGAAAACACAAAATCCATTTATCGTGCGGTTGGCAGGCCGAATTGGTAAATCGGCTTGCCAAACCTCCTTGATTGACATGCAAAACTTAAAGATCGGCTTGCTAAACCTCTGATAAAAGATCCCTACAAATTTTTATTTCCCACCCAAGATTCTGGGGATAGAGCTTCAGTTTTAATTCAAATAACCTAATAGAAAAGTTATCTGATTAAAACAATCATATATAGATAATCTCTAGGAAAATAAATATTCTTGATAATTCAACAAGTTTATCTTGAATTGGTTCAAAATTAATCCAATCGATAAATAGACATGAATTATCTAATCCCGATAATTCAACAAGTTTATCTTGAATTAATTTTATAACAAAATTAATTTAACTGATAACCAAACATGAATTATCTGATTTTATCGAATTTCAACCTATTTGATAAATCTGACATAAGTCACTAATTATTGAAAAAACACGTTGTATCGTTGTAGGATTTTTATGAGCTAGTGAAGGGGACCAAGTGGACCTATATAGTTTAAGCTTCCAATAATTATGAAACCCAATATCTCAAATATACATTTCATAATTATTAATTCCAACGCTACTCCACAAAAAGCTTAGAGCTGCACTCTTGAACTACATAGAGTTACGAAGCCCAAATAGCTAAGTCTTCATGACATATCATAGTACATCGTATCCTTATAGGATTATCCATAATCGGCTTAAGGACAAATTCTGTCTAACATGCCCAATTATTTTTCTCTCACGTTCTATTTTCTCATCATCGGAAAACTTGCCATTCAAAGACAATATACCATTGGTTACACCTATGTATCTAAAAGGTTGAATGGTCTAGTTTTTCAATTACAGGATAATACATATAAGAGGATATCACTACTTCTAAAGAGGAGCTATGGATTCCATATATATGAGTAATAGGTCTACGCTATCAAGAGTCATGCCTCCAATGTATCGACATGCGTACCACTATTAAAAATATGGATACACCCTTTGGTACATCAAAAAACATAAGTCAAGACAATAGGTCTACTATTCATCTCAAGATTAAATACAAAATACAAATGATTGTCTAAAGTGAATCGATTTGCCGGGACAGAATTATTAATCTAAATCAATTCACTTTATGTCTCGATCTAACACATCGTCACTTATGACAATGTGCCAATGTTTCTATTCGCAGAGTCCACCTCTGATGGCCAAGACAAACCATCTCCCAATAAGGATATAGACAACATAACAATCTTTATATTAATAAAGCACCCAATTTTATTCCTTCGATTGATGATCAAATGATTTAGACTTTCACCTTAAGAATTATGTCTTTACTATAATTTGTCTATCATATCCCCGATTATTAAAGGTTTGGATTGACAGCTCAGACTATTGTTTGCTTCACATACATTCAACAAATATGAACGTAAGAGGATAAGATTTGGTATATAAATAATAAATAAATTCTTTATTGATAAAAATGTCTCCAAAAACATATTATATTTTTGTTCCTTAGGGCATACACGTTTAACAATCTCCCACTTGCACTAAGTGAGTAAATATGACAAATCTCGCATCCCTATAGCTTCCACATGCCTCTCGAAGACTCTCCTAGTAAGTGTCTTCGTGAATTGATCAGCTAAATTGTCCTCTGTCATAGTTTTGCACACCGTGACGTACCCACCCTCGATGAAGTCCTTTATCACATGATACTTTCGATTAATATGCTTACTCTTCTTGTGAAATCTTGGTTCCTTAGCATTAACTACCGTCGCATTATTATTACAGTACAGTGATACCACCTTATCCATACCAAGAACTATCTCAAGATCTCCAAGGAACTTGCAGAGCCACAATGCTTCTTTTGAAGCATCACTAGCTGCCACATACTTGACCTTCATAGTTAAATCCGAAGTGCAATCTTGCTTCACACTTCAACTGATGGCACCACCGCCTAGAGTAAACACAAAACCTAAATTTGATATCCTAGAATCCAGACAAGACTGGAAATCTGAGTCAGTATTTCTTAGAGGAGTTAAGTCCTTACTTGAATACATAAGCATATACCTTCGAGTCCTTCTCAGGTACTTGAAAATATGCTTTACCGTAACCCAGTGGTTTGGTCTCAGATCCGCCTAAAATCGATTTACAATCCCAACTGCATAACAAATATCTGGTCGTATGCAAAGCATGGCATATATGAGACTACCTACTGCCGAAGCATAAGGCACCTTCTTCATGTATTCTCTTTTTTTCTCAGACTTTGGAGAGCCTTTCTTAGAAAGAGTAATTCCAAACCTAGATGGTTGCCCACCTTTATTGGAATCCTGCATTGTAAACCTCTTGAAAATCTTGTCTATGTAGCCGGCCTGGGACAAAGCTATCATTTTATTCTTTCTATCTCGAAAAATCTAGATAGTCAATTGTAATTTAACCAATGACATCGCCCCAACGTCATTGCCAATTAGTAGAATATCATTTACATAGAGCTATAGAAAAAGTACATTCTCATCCTTCATGTGTTTATACACACATGGTTCATCTACATTTTGTGAGAACCTATAAGTCTTGATCACTTGATCAAATCTTATGTTTCAAGAACAGGAAGCTTACTTAAGCCCATATATTGACTTTAGTAGCTTACAAACCTTACCCTCTTGACCCTTGACCTTGAACCTGTTTGGTTGTTTTATATAAATGGACTCATCAAGATAGCTATTTAAAAAAGCTGTCTTGACATCTATCTACCAAATCTCGTAATCGAGAGAAGCACTATGGACAAAAGAATCTGGATGGACTTAAGTATGGCGATAGGTGAAAAGGTTTCCTCGTAATCGATTCTTTCCTTTTGCGCGTAACCCTTAGCTACTAGTCTAGCCTTAAAGGTTTCGACCTTTCCATCTACTCCTATTTTTCTCTTGTAGATCCATTTACACCATATGGGTTTTACCCCTTCAAGAAGATCCATAAACTCCTAGACCCGTTTAGTCTCTATAGATTTCATCTTTGTGTTCATGGCCTCTATCTAGAGTTTTGAATCAACATTCTCCATAGCCTTTGCGTAAGTGTAAGGATCCCTGTCATGTTCATCTGGTTCAGCCAAAAAGGCCTCACCATTAAGCATATACCTCTCGGGTTAACACCTGATCCTCCCACTACGCTGAAGCCTCTTAGGTTGTTATTCAGGTTCGTTTGGTTTTTCTACACCGATTGTAGTGGTTTCTATTAGGACCCTCGGAGTGATTGAATCACTCCTTAACTCGTCAAACACCACTTTGCTTTGAGGCTAAAAGTCATCCATATAACTCTCCTCAAGGAAAGTTACATGAGTTGAAACCACGACTTTATTTTCCTTTGGGTTCTAAAATAACCCTCTTTAGTCCCTTTTGGATATCCTACAAATATGCAAACTTTGAAATGTGCTTTTAACTTATTCGCATTCTTAAATAGGATATGAACCGGACATCTATATATGCGAATATAGTTTAAAGATGCCTTCTTCCCTGTCCACAATTCGTGAGGAGTTTTAGGGACTAATTTTGAAGGCACGTTGTTCAAAAGATAACATGCAGTTTGTAGTGCATATCCTCAAATAGGATAAAGGCAATGATGAGTAACTCATCATGTACCTGACCATGTCTAATACAGTCCTATTTCTTCTTTCCGCTATGCCTTTCTGTTGCGGAGTTCTTGGTGTAGTCAAATGGGATAAAATCCCATTCTCTAATAAGTGTCCTAAGAACTCATCAAAAAGGTATTCTCCACCTTGATTGGATCAAAGTGCCTTTACGGGTCTTCCTAATTGCTTTTCTACTTCTGCCTGAAACTCCTTTAACTTGACAAAAGTTTCGCTTTTGTGGTGCATTAGGTACACATGCCCATACCTTGAGTAATCATCAATAAAAATGACGAAATACTCATACCCTCTTCGTGCCCAGATGTTCATCGATTCGCAAACATCATTATGCACAAGTTCTAGAACTCCTTCGACCCTTTTGCCCTTAGACCCGAATGGTTTTTTAGTCATTTTTCCCTCCAAACAAGATTCACATAGAGCTATAGATTCCACCTTTAAGTGATTTAAAGGTTCATCTCTTATTAACCTTTGAATCCTATTTAGGTTAATATGACCAACGCGTAAATGCCAAAGATAAGTCTTTTTAGAGTGAGAAGTTTTAAGTCTTTTAAAGTTATTATCATTTATCTCAACATTAAGTAGCAAGTCTATCTTAGGTTTGATAAAATATAGATTATTTTACATCCTTCTAAAGTAGATAAAAGATTTCTTTTTACGAATCACCACTTTATTATTAAAAGAAACGAAATAGGAGTCTTTAAATAACAAGCTACAGAAATTAAATTCCTCTTAAATTTAAGAACATAAAAACAATCTCATAAAATTAAATTCCTATAATTATCAAAATATAGATGGACGTCTCCTACTGCTGCAGTTAAGACCAAGGATCCATCGCCCATCTGAAGCATGAAGTATTCATGAAGCAGACTTCATGTTTCTTTGAACCCCTATAGAGAAATACAAGCATGATTAGTTGCACCAGAATTTATGACCCAAATGTCATTAGATTCCTCAACCAAATAAGTTTCTAAATACAAAATATCACACCTACCTCCTCGGGAAAGGAAGCCCTTGTAATTCTTCTTAATGTGCCCAACCTTCTCGCAAAAGATGCACTTAAGCTTCTTTAAGTTCTTCTTCTTCTTCTTCTTACTCTAGTTGTTAGTAGGAACAGAAGATTTTCTATTCTTGGCCCGTTGTTTATTTCCATTTCTAGGGTTGGGATTGAAACCAAAAACAGTTGCAAAATTGGCCTCACCACCCGTAGGAGATCTCCTGATCAACAGTTTGAACTCCTATAACTGTTTTATTAACTCTGTTAAGGTCATATCTTGCCTATTGCTTAAATTGAAAGTAGCTCTAAATGGGATAAATTCCTTAGATAGAGTCTCAAAAACCATAGTCATCTAAGTTTTAGCATCGATGTCGACTCCATTGGTTTGTGCTTCAGCGAGGTAACCTATGACCAACATCATGTGCTCCTTTGCATATGTCTCTGGTCTCATATTATAGTTTAAGAGTTTTCAAAATGCCCCTTGCCGCTTAGTTAAGGCCTGGCCCCCAAACATGTCTTCCAAATTATCCAAGATCTATTTAGCAGTCTCATAATTCTCATGTTGAGCCTGCAGTACGTTGTTCATGCTAGCCATAACATAGCAACGGGCCTGATCATTAGCATCTTTCTAACGATCATATGCTTAGATTTGATCGTTGGTGGAATTTCCCATAAGCTCAGGAGGACAAGGGGTTGTTAGCACAAATTTTAGTTTCTCAAAGGAGAGGACAATATTCAGGTTTTGTTTCCAATTATTATAATTCTCTCCTGTTAATTGGTTTTTATCAAGTATCAATGATCTACAATAAAGAATCATATACCAAACATAAGCAAACATAGCATAATAATTTAGTAAGATAACACGATCATGTAAAAACATATAAATGTGTTTATGTGTTAAAACCTTGAAAATATCACAACCTTACAACGATAATTTCTAACTTAGAATTCAACAAGCTCTTAGGAGAGTCTTGTCAAATTCAATCAAGAACACGGATCTCCTCCTTATTAATATATGCCATCTAGGACCGTATGATCTAGCATATATTAATAATCGTTTCTTTGGCCATTAATTTTATTAACAAAGTTTATAGAGGAGGTTAATAATAAAATCAATATGAGTGTATAACCATCATTTTAATATTTTATCCACGATTTATAATCACCACCTAAGGGTATGCAACCATAAATCATGCCAAAATACCTTATCCTCTTAGAGATCCAACTCAATACATGATGAAGTCTCTTTTTAGGGGTCGGAACTAGTATGTGCTACTTATGGATCAATGATGGAGGCCTTAGGTCCTCTCTTCAAAAGCCTTCTCCCACTCAATCTTTTGAAATCAAGGTTTTATTTCAAAAACATGCATGAACAATTTTACATTAGCGGCACTTCCTATTCTATATGGCATGTTATCAATATACATGGCAAATCATATTATAATGTAGACAAACAATGCAATCAAGCAAAGCTACAAGCAAAATAATAATAAATAACCATAATTTTATGGTTCCACCCTAGAGAATAGACAATAAAGATTATAAAAGAATAATCGAAATATATTATCGATTCTTTATCCTTGAATCCTCAAGCTGTATCCTTCTTTATGTAATGCCCGTCTTCAAGTCTTCTATCCCATATAGATCGAATACTCCATATTTTTGGTTATATCCAAATTTTAATGTTCCTTAGAATTGTCCCAAAAATAAAATTAAAGCTGTATAAAAAACTACACCTTTTTTGAAAAATATTTCCAGCTCTCTACTAGCAAGCTGATTTGTGCGATTGGCCTGCAGGCCATGACCCATTGGCCTGCTGATCTTTCCAGGTCGGCTTACCGGTCATGAAAGTTAGGCCTACCGGACTTAGAGTTCGGCCTGTTGCCAAAGCCACTTGATTTCTACCCCAACTAATAGCCTATCGAACCTTAAGTTTGGCCCACAGATTGTGCGACCATCAGCCTATCAAACTGGAAGGCTCGGCATGCCGACCAAGCAGAGATCACCATTTTCTAGAAAATACAATTTTGATGCAATTTATCAATTTTATTTTTAACAATTCAAAAACATAAAATTAGAGACTCAATAAATTCTTGGGAACGCTATCATCAATCTTCTAAATCTATCTTTTCATAATCATTATTTAATTACAAAATTCTTACAAATTTAAAATTAAATAAAAATTTCTAGAAGGAGATGATAGTCTGCCATCTAATTACATGAAAAATCTAGATACACATTCTAACATCTAAGGAACCATAACCGGTATAAATTAATTAATTAATAAATAATTAAATAATAATTTGATCAACCATAATTAATTAATAAACATTCACCATATAATCCATGAGAACATAAAACTATATAGAAAACCTAGAGTGTCAACTCTTTAAAATTAAATTCAAGCATAAGAGAGATAAAGATCACATAATTTATAGTATAGCATAAACACAAACTTGCAAATTATGCAAAAACCTTGGCTCTGATACCAATTGTTGGAAAAATAATATGCAGCAGAATTTTAAAACTTTTATATATCAGAGTATTTTCTAAAACACAAGTTTGACCACTAAATTAACCAGATCTTACTAACCTTTGAATGTCGAAGAACTCTCGCAATCTGTGAATAACAGTAACGTTCTAGAAGAGACTCAACTAACTGGTCTTTTTTACTATTCTCTATCCACAATCGGAGTGAGTGTGGGCCCACGTCATTAAGCTTTTCGACCAGGTGACACTTCTTTCAACCAGTAGAGAAATACCTAAAGCTATAATTCATGATTTATGAATGATAGCCTTTCGGGGAGTTTCAAAGTCTCACTAACAGAGTCTTACTCTAGATTTCTCAGTTGATCTAATAATAAAGAGACTCACTCCCTTTTTATAGAGGTTGGGACGTATCACGCCCTAGAGTACGGGAGGTAACATGGCGACTTAATTAAGTTAATTAAGTAAATTTTTTGCTAAAACATGGGATTAAGGATTTAAATTAATTATGAAAAATGTTATAATTTTGAACCTTTTTAACAAATATTTTAAAATCATTTAACAAACAAATAAGATTAACATAGCAAATAATAGAAAATAATAAAAATAATAAGAAAGTATAAGAAATGCGAATTGGGTCTCACTGACCCACATTTTGTGCATACACAGTACCGACAATATCAAATTACAACCACCATCCAAAGTAAAGAAAGAAATTAAATTAATACATGCGTTGATTTTTATAATTCAATGACCTACTTGGTACTTCTATTGCTCAAATGTCATGTCTGTGGACTCTTCTTTAATCCTAAGCTGAAATCCACCTAGAGGGGAAAAGGATTTTAAAACAAACAAAATGTGAGCGAAATGCTCAGTAAGACTATGTTTTAAAATTATTTAATTTTAAAAGAAAAATTTCATTACTTAGGAAATTATTTAGAAAATATACTTGAATAAGTGAATAAATAAAATTCAATAAAATTAATCTTACCAAACCGTTTATTGGTTGACCAGTAAGAATATCCTTTTCTTTTCCTGGGCAAACCATATATGCAACGCCACCATAGTGGCCTAGCTGGGTTTCAAGACCTGCCCTCAAGGTCGCACGCTACATGACCCAATCTCTGATATGACATCATCCCCATATATGTATCTCTAATATTATTTAAAATCCATTTACCAAGTATTTGGATTTACATTCATTATAAGGTTTATTATGAAAATCACCTTTCTACTGTTTATGAAACAGTCAATAAAATCCTTTTTCAATCCTTTATTGAAAACATTTTGTTAAAATTCTCCTTTGAGGCCAAAAATCATTTTTAAAACTAGGTTTCCAGGGAGAGGGCAAAAGTACTACCTCAATTCTCATACCGGTGTCTCACACTGCAGTCTCGGTTTGCTATACATTCACTCTACGGGACCACGAATAACCTTAAATATATAAACCGGGTCTATCAGTATCTAGCGTACGATATTCTTTGTCACTAAACTATCTCATGGTGCCCTAGTGTGCCATTTAAGTTTATAAAATTGTATTATGACGTTAAAATCTCAATCGGGGATTCAAAACAGTGAAAACGAATAAAAATAACAAAATTTCAACATGTTCGGTCGGCCTGTCGGTCACCCTAGTTTGGCCGATCGAACTACACCGAAAAACCAAGTCTAGTCGGTCGAACTTTTCCAAGTTTGGCTTATCGGTCATATGAATCCGGCCTACCGAACTCATGAATCTAGCCAGTCAAACATGAAGTTCGGCCTGTCGAACTGAAAAATTCTAGAAATTTCTAGGCACGGGTTTTGGCCTCCTAGAGCCCAAATTCTCATTTCAACTTGTTTTTCTCAATTTTCAGGCATAGGAAACATCTATAGATGATAGAAAAACGTTATAAAATACTTTTTAACTAATTTAAACATGATTTGTACAAAAATTTTAAATAATTCCAAAAATAGAGAAAAATAGAGAAAAATGAAAAATCTTGGTTTAAATCTATTTTTCTTTGAACTAAGCTTAGATTCTAGTAATTCTAATTTCCTCTAACTTAAATTAAAGCTTTTCTAAGCTTAAATAAGCTTAGATTTCAAAATACGAAGAAAATTGAAAATTTAGAAAAGTTTTAAAACTTGAAAGCTAACCTTGAATTGAAGCTTTAAATAGTGTTTTTGATCAGCCAAATGCGTTCCTGAGCTTCCAATCCACTGAATACTAAAGCTTGGGTGTGATTTTTAAAACAAAATTGAGAGAAAGAGGGAGAGGAAGGGAGAGACAGTGAGAGGGAAAGAGAGAGATGAGAGAATGAGAGACAAAGGGTGAGCGTGAGAGAGTGAGGGAGAGGAAGAGATGAGAGAAATAAATAAAGAGGAAAGGTGAGCAAAATTGAGAGAGAAAACGGTGTACCACCCACAGTTTTAGAAAAGGACGTGGTTGGTATTTGACAAATTGTTTTGTTTCAAAATTCAAAATGACAAAAAAAAAAATAATTAAGAGTAATTAAAAATCATTAAAATATTCAAAATAACATTAATTTAGAAATTTCACAAAATTATCAAATTAAATTTTAAAACATTTATTATGGCACACTAATCTACTATTTTACAAACTAATAATATTTAACTAATTTCAGGGTGTTACAAGACCATGAGTCAATCCTTATCAAATAAGGCCTCAAAATTTAAATCAGATTTGAATCAGGATCAATATTTAATAAAATCTACGTAAAAACGTGCAATTCATTTATCGCGCAGTTAGCAGGCTGAATCTATGATAAAATCCACATAAAAACGCGCAATCCATTTATCATGCGGTTAGCAAGCTGAACTGGTAGATTAGCCTGTCGAACCTCTGATAAAAGATCTCTGCAAATCTTTATTTCCCACCCAAGATTCTGGGGATAGAGCCTCAGTGTTAATTCAAATAACTCAATAGAGAAGTTATCTAATTAAAACAGTCATATCTGTATAATCTCTAGGAAAGTAAATACTCCTGATAATTCAACAAGTTTATCTTGTATTAATTCAAAATTAATCCAACCAATAAACATATATGAATTATCTAATCCCGATAATTCAACAAGTTTATCTTGAATAAATTTTATCACAAAATTAATTCAACCAATAAACAAACCTAAATTATCTGATTTTACTGAATTTCAGCCAATTTGATAAATTTGACATAAGTCATCAATTATTTGAAAAGCACGCTGTATCGTTACAGGATTTTTGTAAGCTAGCAAAGGGGACCAAATGGACCTATATAGTTCAAGCTCCCAATATTTATAAAACCCAATATCCCAAATATACATTTCATAATTATCAATTTTAACGCTACTCCACTAAAAGCTTAGAGCTGCACTCTCAAACTATATAGAATTACGAAGCCCGAATAGTTAAGTTGTCATGACATATCATAGTGTATCGTATTCCCATAGGATTATCCATAATCAGCTTAAGGACAAGCCCTGTCTTACCTTTCCGTTAATTTTTCTCTTATGTTCCATTATCGCACCATCGAAAAACTTACCATCCAAAGACAGTATATCATTTGGTTACACCTATGTATCCAAATGGTTGAGTACTCTAGTTTTTCAATTACAAGATAACGCATATAAGAGGATATCACTACTCCTAAATAGGAGTTATGGATTCCATATCTATGAATAATAGGTCTACGCTATCAAGAGTCATGCCTCCAATGTATCGGCATGCGTACCACTATTAAAAATGTGGATGACACCCTTTGGTATATCAAAAGATACAAGTCAAGACAACGGGCCCACTATTTATCTCCAGATTAAAGATACAATACAAATGATTGTCTAAAGTGAATCGATTTGCTGAGATAGAATTATTAATGCAAATCAATTCACTTTATATCCCGATCCAACACATCGTCACCGATGACAATGTGTTAATGTTTCTATTTGTGGAGTCCACCTCCGATGTCCAAGACAAACCATCTTTCAATGGGGATATAGACAACATAAGAATATTTATATGAATAAAGTGCTCCACTTTATTTCTTCCATTGCGGATTTTATGATTTAGACTATCACCTTAAGAATTGTGTCTTCTGCATAATCTGTCCATAATATACCTAATTCTTAAAAGTTTAGATTGCCAGTCTTAGATTATTGTTTACTTATTGATAAAAATGTCTTTAAAACATATTACATTTTTACTCCTTAGAGCATATACGTCTAACACCCTTTTTCCAATTTGAGAAGTTTCCTTTTTTTTGAGTAGTTACCCAATTGATATAGGCATTTTTTTATTACACTAATATAACACCCCGAAATTAATTAAGTATTATTAAAATGTAAAATGGTGAATTAGTGTGCCATAATGACTATTTTAAACTTAATTTGATCATTTTGTGAAATTTTTAAATTTATGATATTTTTGATTATTTTAGTGATTTTTAACTACTCTTAATTATTTTTTTATTGTAATTTTTAAATATTAAAAACAAAATAATTTGTCAAATGACCAACACGTCCCAGTTTGGAAAACTATGTGCAGGACGTGGTATTTTTGAAAACAGCCTTCCATTTTTCTTTATAAATCTCTCTCTCTCTCCCTTTCTCTGATTCTCACTCTCTCTCATCTCTTTCTCTCGCTCGTCACTCCCCCCCCACTTTCTCTCTCAGTTTCTCTCTCTCTCTCATTCTCTCTCTCAAAAATTTTGAAACAAAATTCAATCTCAAGCTTTGGCTTAGTGGATTGGAGGTTCGAGAACACGATTGAGCAACCACAAACTTGATTTAAAGTTTTGATTCGAGGTTGTGCGTGGATCTACAGGGCTAATGTTTAGCAGACCGGGATTACGGTGTGGGACACCAATACGAGTATTGAGGTAAGACTTATGCCCCTTCCTTGGTAGCTAGTTTTAAATGTTTTGACCAAAAAGAAATTTTTAACGAAAATGTTTAAAAAGAATGGTTGAAAATACATTTTTATTGACTGATTTCATAAATGGTAGAATTGAGGTGAATTTCTTTATAATAATAAACCTCATAATGAATGTAAATGATTATATTTGGTAAAAAGAGATTTTAATAATCATGAAAAAAAAAATATATATATATATATTTTGGGGCATGATGCCATATTAGAGATTGGGTTGTGTAGTGTGCAACCTTAGAGATAGGTCCCGAAACCCAACTGAGTCACTACGGTAGTGATTTACATATAGTTTGCCCAGGAAAAGAAAATGTTATTCTTTCTTGTCGACCTATTTAAACTATTTTGGTAAGGAAAGCTTTTATCAAATTTTCATCTATTTATTTGTTTGTTCTAGTTTGTTTTCTACATATTTATTTGATTAATGAAATTTCTTTTAAAGTTAAATATTTTCAAATTATAGTCCTACTGAGCCTTTTGAGTTTCAGTATCATTCTGGGAAAGCTAATGTCGTTGCGGATGCGCTTAGTCAAAAGTCTTCAGGAATTCTCGCTTGTTTGGCTCTTGAAGATTAGAAGAGAGATGCAACAGTGAGTGAGTATGGCTACAGTATCATGAAGACTACGATCGCGTTTTGGTGTACCACATGGAGACGACCCCAGCTCTTGTTTAGATGGTGAAGTAGAATCAGTGGCAAGACCAGCATCTTCAGGAAATCTAGATGCAAATTCAAAAAGGAGAGCAGTTCGAAGAATGGAGAATACATGCGGATGGATCGTTGTACTTTAGGGAGCATCTAATAGTTCCAGCAATTACGGAAGCGATGAAGGCCGTAATGGACGAAGCTCATAAGTCTCAGTTCGCCATTCATCTAGGGAACACGAAGATGTACCGTGATCTTAAGAGGCAACATTGGTGGAGAGGAATGAAAAAGGATGTCCAGGAATACGTGGCCAAATGTATGACTTGTCTTCAGGCGAAAGCCGAGCATCAAAAGCCAACAGGTCAGCTTCAGCAGCTTCCTATTCTGGGATGGAATTGGGAACATATCACGATGGATTTTCTTACTAGATTGTCGATGACGGAGCAAAGACATGATACGATTTGGGTCGTGGTCGATAGGTTAACGAAGTCAGCCCATTTCATTCCTTTCAGATCCACATGTTCGAGGAGGATTCTTGGGGATTTATATCCGCAGAACATAGTAAGATTGCATGGGTTCTTTTATCCATCACATCATATAGGAATATCAGGTTTAATGCCAAGTATTGGAGGAGCTTCTAAGAGGCTATGGGCTTAGATTTGAACTTTAGTACGACATTTCATTCTCAGACCGACGGACAATTTGAGCGAGTTATTCAGATTCTTGAAGATATGTTACGTGCGTGCGCATTAGATTTCGACGGGAACTGGAAGAAGTACTTGCATCTGGTAAAGTTTGCGTACAACAATAACTATCAATCAAGTATTGGTATGGCACCATTCGAAGCGCTATATGGACGACCGTGTCGATCGCTGGTGTGTTGGGCCGAACCAAAAGATAGAGTTATTCTTGAGCCAGATGAGATTCACGATAGCAATGAAAAGATTATCGTGATTTGAGATCGACTGAAGGCAGCTCAGAGTCGACAGAAGAGTTACACAGATAGAAGACGTCGACCCTTGGAATTTGAGGTTGGAGACTTTGTACTCTTGAAGGTATCTCCTCGCAAAGGTATTTCATGATTTGGAGTAAAAGGAAAACTCGTGCCAAGAAATGTTGAACCGTTCGAGATTACCCAACGTGTTAGTGTGGTTGCTTATTGACTCAACCTTCCTTCGGAGCTTTCGCATGTACACGACGTATTTCATGTGTCAATGCTTTGAAAGTGTCCATTTGAGCAGGATAAGATCGTTTCTTTCCAGGACGTGCAGATTCAGGAAGATACAACATATGAAGAAGTGTCGATCCAGATTATCGATCGTAAAGTAATTAGTTTACGCCGTCGTGAGATTCCGTTAGTTAAGGTCGTGTGACAACATCATGGGGTTGATGAAGCCACTTGGGAATTAGAATTGAGTATGTGGGAATTATATCCGCATTTGTTTTGTTTTTGAATTGATTTGTAAATTTCGAGGACGAAATTTCTTTTAGAAGTGGAGAGTTGTAACACCCTGAAATTAATTAAGTATTATTAGAATGTAAAATGGTGAATTAGTATGCCATAACAAATATTTTAAACTTAATTTGATCATTTTGTGAAATTTCTAAATTTATGATATTTTTGATTATTTTAGTGATTTTTAACTACTCTTAATTATTTTTTTATTGTAATTTTTAAATATTAAAAACAAAACAATTTTTTAAATGACCAACACGTCCCAGTTTGGAAAACCATGTGCGAGACGTGGTATTTTTGAAAACAGTCTTCCATTTCTCTTTATAAATCTCACTCTCTCTCCCTTTCTCTCAATCTCACTCTCTTCTCTTGCTCGTCACTCCCCCCCCCCCCCTCTCACTTTCTCTCTCGGTTTGTCTCTCTCTCTAATTCTCTCTCTCAAAAATTTTGAAACAAAATTCAATCTCAAGCTTCGGGTTAGTGGATTAGAGGCTTGGGAACACGATTGAGCAACCACAAACTCGATTTAAAGTTTTGATTCAAGGTTGTGCGTGGATCCGCAGGGCTAACGTATAGCGGACCGGTATTACAGTGTGGGACATCAACACGAGTATTGAGGTAGGACTTCTACCCCTTCTTTGGTAGCTAGTTTTAAATGTTTTGGCCAAAAAGAAATTTTTTAAAAAAAGTTTTCAAAAGAATGGTTGAAAATACATTTTTATTGACTAATTTCATAAATGGCAGAATTGAGGTGATTTTCTTTATAATAATAAACCTCATAATGAATGTCAATGATTATATTTGATAAAAAGAGATTTTAATAATCATGAAAAAATATATATATATATATTTTGGGGCATGATGTCATATCAGAGATCAGGTCATGTAGCACGCGACCTTGGGGGCAGGTCCTGAAACCCAGCTGGGCCACTACGGTGGTGATTCACATATGGTTTGCCCAGGAAAAGAAAATGTTATTCTTTCCGATCGACCTATTTAAACTGTTTTGGTAAGGAAAGGTTTTATCAAATTTTCATCTATTTATTTGTTTGTTCTAGTTTGTTGTCTACGTATTTATTTGATTAATGAAATTTCTTTTAAAGTTAAATATTTTCAAATTATAGTCCTACTAAGCCTTTCGCTCACATTTTATTTGTTTTAAAATCTCACATTTTATCTTACCCCTTAGGTGGATATCAGCTTAGGATCGGAGAAGAATCTGTTGACCAGACTTGCGACCAGTAGAAGGTCTGGGTAGGTTATATTACAAAAATTCAATGTATGTAAAATCTTAACTCTCTCTTTTATTTTGTACTGTGGTTGTATTGTAATATTGTCAGTACTGTGTGCGTACACAAGATGTGGGTCAATGGAACCCATTCTCGCCTTATCCTATATTTTTATTGTTTTTATTGTTTCCTTATCACTTGTTATATTCTATTTATTTTATTTGTTCAAATATTATAACTGCTCGCTTTAAATAAATGATTTTAAAATTATCACATTTTTGTTTATAAATTTAATTTTAAAACCCAATTTTTAATAAAATATCTATTTAATTAACTTAAATAATCTACCATGTCACCTCCCGTACTCCAGGGCGTGACAGCTGAATTGTAAGGCTTGTTGCCATTTTGAGTTCTTTCCTTTTTTCTGTTTTGATTAGTTTCCCATTTGGTTAGTTTCTCATTTAATTAGTTTCCCGTTTAGATACTTGATTATGGAGTTAGTTTCTTTTTGTTTAATTTGAGTAATTTTGCCATTTGTTTTAAGCGCCTACTTCCATTGAAGTACCTGATTTGTAGTTTCCACTTTGTTATAGGCACCTACTTTAGTCTACTTTAGTCTCGTTACCTAATTTTGAGATTGCTTGACTAGTTTCCTTTTAGGAATAGGCATTTTTATTTAATGGACGATTATCTAGGATTTAGTTTCCTTAAATTTGTGGACAACTTGTATTATAAATAGCCATTGGCTCAATGAAATGAAACACAATTCAGATTTTATTCAAACTTTGTGAGAGCAAAATTCTCTTTGGATCTTTAAGAACTTTTCAAACTTATCAAAATTTATATATCGTTCACCTTTGACTTATCAATCAATCAATCATTCCATAATTGATTGTGGCGTCTTCCTTATACCAAGTTTTTTGCTTCACTTTAAGCAACGGGTCGCAGTTTCATACAAACTTGTTTCTAAACGATCTTGGAGGCGTATTTGATTCAAGGGTCTTGTCACGTTATTTACAGGGTTTGTATCACTCTTTTAGTGTGCAATTTACGTTACTATCCTTAAAATTTCCATCTTTCTTTTACCTTTATTTACACCACTTTAGAGCTTAAAATTGCTCCCAATTTAGAAAGGGAAATGCTGGAAAATTTTGGGGATTTCTTATTCAAAATGTTGACTTTGCCTTCTTTCTATGAGCAAGTAGCTGTAAACTTCATGCTGCCATTGATATGCTATTGATTATGCTGGTCCCTTATCTCTAATCCTTTAGAGCATGTCTCTTAAATTGTTTGTAACAAAAGTTAGACAGGAATTTTAGAATGTGCTAGTAGGAAATACTAAGAGAGAAAATAACTGAGAAATGAACAACTTAGTTAGTCTGAGTGCTCGGTTCTTATTATTTATACTTGGATATACACTAGAGTAAAGAAATGAATTACACATGAATGAGTAACTATTTCCTGATAGACTAGTGTAAGGTTACAAAACCAACTTAAATTAGTTATAATCGTTACAACAAGTAGCTTGGGTAAGTACCACCCTATCTCCTCTTAAGCTAAGGGGCTTGGAAAAGAACGGCGAGCTTGCATTTTAGTTGAAGAATGGATTTTGTTGGCAATGCATTGTAGTTAAATGAGGGCCCCTCTATTGATTCATTACACAATTAGAGAATCATATTTTGACAGCAGAAGCTCCGTTAAAAACTCTATGGCAAGCGTGTGGAGTAGAGAAAAAAAGAAGAAGATATGTTCTTTCATTCTCAGTTGCGCTTTGATCATACGGTGAGATTAGTAGGAAGAAGAAGGTAAGTAAAATAATGCATTAGAAACCCTTAATCCTTCTATGCCTACAGGTATGTCCAAGTAGTGATCAGGATTTAAGCAAGAAAGACAATGGTGTCATAGAGAGAATGTTGTCATTAGAGGATTTTCCACTTAATCGATTTAAAGGTAAGCAATATTTGTGTATATATATATATATTTATGTATATATATGTACCTGTATATATATATTTATGTATATACATGTATTAAGCATGGCCTAATATAATCTATAATTTTGTGTTTTAGAAGTTCTACGAAAATTTTTAATATATACACTCCAGGCCTTTATCACGTTTATATTACTTTTTTCTAACATTGTTTTAGAAAACCAATATGGAAGGCTGCCTCTATTTTTACAGATGACAAATACAAAAACAACAAACAATAAAGCTTACATGGGGAATCAACATTGCATTTATTAAACATAAATATTTACCACAAAACAAAATGGAAAAGGAGCCCCGACACTATGGAAAGCACCACAAATGATTATCTTGCCACCGCAGCTACTAAGACCAAGGAAAGTAGAAACAGGGAGCCAAAATCATCAAAGAAGAAACACCCAAACACTAGCACGTGAGATCCATGCGTCATCACTACTGGCTACTAGCATACAAATTTGCACCCTCAAAAGGTGTAGCACCTTAAAATTAATTAAATGTTATTAATGTATAGAATGGTAAATTAGTGTGCCATAATGAATATTTTAAGCTTAATTTGATCATTATGTGAAATTTCTAAATTTATGATATTTTTTATTATTTTAGTGATTTTTAATTACTCTTAATTATTTTTAATTGTTATTTTAAATTTTTAAACAAAACAATTTGTCAAATGACCAATACGTTTCACTTTGGAAAACCATGTGTGGGACGTGGTAATTTTGAAAACAGCTTTTTATTTTCCTTATAAATCTCACACTCTCTCTCACTCTCATTCACACTCTCTTCTCTCTCTCTCTCCCGTGCACTCTCTCTCTCTCGGTTTGTCTCTCTCTCTCTCATTCTCTCTCAAAAAATTTGAAACAAAATTCGATTTTAAGCTTCGGGATTATGGATTGAAGGCTCAGGAACGCGATTGAGCAACCATAAACTCGATACAAGGTTTGTTTCTAAATTTCAAAACTTTTTCAATTTTTTAAATTTTCTTGCATTTTGAAATCTAAGCTTTTCTAAGCTTAGAAAACCTTCAATCTAGGTTAGATAAACTTAGATTAGCTAGAATACAAACTTTGTTTCATCAAAAACGGATTTGAATCAAGATTTTTTATTTTTCTCAAATTTTTCTCATTTTTGGATTTTTCCAAAAATCTTGTTTAAAACTTGTTTCAATGCATTAAAAAGTAATCTATTACGTTTTTCTATTGATTATGATCATTACTCATGCCTGAGAATTGAGAAAACACGTTGAAATTAAAGATTTGGGTTTGGGGAGGCCGAGACCCGTGCTTGGAAATTTCTAGAATTTTTCCAGATCGACAGTCCAAACTTCGTGTTTGGCAGGCTAGATTCAAGAGTTCGGTAGGCTGGATTCATCTGACCGACAGGCCAAACCTGGGAAAATTTGATCGACTGGACTTGGACCTCCGTCAGGCCGAACTAGGGCGACCGACAGGCCGACCGGGCATGGTAAAATTTTGTGATTTTTCACCCGTTTTTACTATTTTGAAGTTCGATTGAAATTCCAGCATTTTAAAATGATTTTATAAACTTAAGTGGCACACTAGAACACCATGAGATAATTTAATAATCTAGGATATCTCAGGTTAGATACTAATAGACCTAGTTTTCATTCAAGGTTGTGTGTGGATCCGTGGAGTTAACGTATAGCGGACCGGGATTACGGTGTGGGACACTGACATGAGTATCAAGGTAGGACTTCTACCCCTTCTTTGGTAGCCAGATTTAAATGTTTTAACCTCAAAGATATTTTTAACAAAAATATTTTCAATGATTGGTTGAAAAAGGGATCTTTATTTACTGATTTCTTAAATGGTAGAATTGAGGTGATTTTTATAATAAACCGCGTAATGAATGTAAATGATCATATTTGGTAAAAGAGATTTTAATAATCATGAAAAGAGATATATGTATGTATATATCTTGGGGCATGATGTCAGAGATCGGGTCGTGTAGCATGCGACCTTGGGGGCAGGTCCCAAAACCCAACTGGGCCACTACGGTGGTGAATTACATATGGTTTGCTCAGGAAAAGAAAATGGTATTCTTTCCGGTCAACCTATTTAAACTGTTTTGGTAAGATAAAGCTTTCTTTAAATTTTTGTTTATTTATTCATTTATTTATTTGTTCTAGTTCGTTTTATATGTATTCGTTTGATTAATGAAGTTTCCTTTTAAAGTTAAATATTTTTCAAAATTATAGTCCTACTGAGCCTTTCGCTCACATTTTATTTGTTTTAAAATCTTACCCCATAGGTGGATATCAGCTTAGGATTGGAGAAGAGTCTGTTGACCGGACTTGCGACCAATAGAAGATTTTGGGTAGGCTGTATTACAAAAATTCAAGCCATGTAAGATCTTAACTTTTCTTTCATTCTAGACTGTGGTTGTATTGAAATATTGTTAGCACTGTGTGTGTGCACAAGATGTGGACCAGTGGGACCCATTTTCGCCTCACCTCATATTTTGATTGTTTTTACTGTTTCTTTATTGTTTA
Organism: Artocarpus hirsutus; assembly: GCA_946598075.1. Taxonomy (NCBI): domain Eukaryota; kingdom Viridiplantae; phylum Streptophyta; class Magnoliopsida; order Rosales; family Moraceae; genus Artocarpus; species Artocarpus hirsutus. The sequence continues at coordinate 88,305 of CAMOHE010056307.1, read as the reverse complement.
TTTTATTAATATCATTTGTTCAAATATTATAACTGCTTGTTTTAAATAAACGATTTTAAAATTATCACATTTTTATTTATGAATTTAATCCCTAAAACCCAATTTTTAACTAAATTTCCACTTAATTAACTTAATTAATCCACCACATCACCTCCCGTACCCCGGGGCATGACAGAATGGTATCAGAGCTCAAGGTTATGAACCTTGGAAATTGTGCACACATAGGTATGACAATGAAATACCACTGACAGTCCAAAATTTTGTTTTCAAAAGTGAGAGAATGACACCTAGATGTCGTTCGACATCTAATTACATGAAAAACCTAGATACATGTTCAGCCTCTAAGGAACCATAACCGGTATAAATTAATTAATTAATAAATAATTAAATAATGATTTAATCAACCATAATTAATTAATAGACATTCACCATATAATCCATGATAACATATAATATTATATAGAAACCTAGAGTGCCAACTCTCTATAAAATTAAATTCAAGCATAGGAGAGATTAAGATCATATAATTTATACGTATAGCATGATCACAAACTCGTAAATTTATGTAAAAACCATGTCTCTGATACCAATTGTTAGAAAAATAATACACTGTGAAATTTTAAATATTTTTAAATCAGAGTATTTTTTAAAACACAAGTTTGACATGCTATATATATAAATTAACTTGATCTTGCTAACCTTGTATTCACCGAAAAGCTTTCGAAATTTGTGTAGAGAAGTAACGTTCCAGAAGAGCCTCAACCAACTGGTCTTTTTTGCTATTCTCTATCCATGATCGGAGTGAGTGTGGGCTCACACGTACAGCTCTTCCTCAAGGTGACTCTCCTTCCAACCAATTGAGAGAACCCAAAGCTCGTGTTCGTGATTTGTGAACAAGAGCTCTCAGGGAGTTTCAGATTCTTACCAGCAGAGTATCACTCTTAATCTCTCAATTGATCTAAATAACTCATGAGACTCACTCCCTATTTATAGAGGTTGGGTCTAGGGTCATTCCTTATCTAATAAGGTCTCAAAAATTCAAAACAGAATCAAATTCATGTCAATATTGGATAAGATACGCTCAAAAAATGTGTGAAAATGCGTGATTTTTAATTCACGCATAGGCAGGCCGAACTTTTTTATAGGCAAGCCGAACTTACCCCATCGGCAGGCCAAACTTTAGGATCGGCATGCTGAACTGCCGAAATAAAAATCACGCAAATCTTTTATTTTCCACCCGAGATTCTATAGGATAAAGCCTCAGTTTTAATTCAAATAACCCAATAGAGAAGTTATCTAATTAAAACAACTTTATCTGGATAATCTCTAGGATAATAAATATATTAATAATAATGCTACAAGTTTATCTTGATTTAATTTATCTAAAATTAAATTAACTGATAAACAGACAAGAATTATCCGATCCCAATAATTCAACAAGTTTATCTTGATTTAATTTTGTCACAAAATTAATTCAACCGATAAACATATATAAATTATTTGATTCTTTCAAATTTCAACCAATCTAATAAATCTGACAAAGTTACCAATAATTAGAAAAGCACGCCGAATCGTTACAGGATTTTATGAGCTAGCAAAGGGGACCAAATAGACCTATATAGTTCAAGCTCCTGATAATTATGAAACCCAATATCCCAGATATACATTTTATAATTATCAACTCCAACACTACTCCACTAAAAGCTTGGAGCTGCACTCTCGAACTCTATAGAATTACGAAGCCCGTATAGCCAAGTCTCCATGACATATCATAGTGTATCGTTTCCCCATAGGATTATCCATAATCGGCTTAAGGACAAGTTCTGTCTTACCTTCCTGATTTTTTTTATCTTACGTTCCATTATCTCACCATCGAAAAACTTACTATCTAAAGACAGTATACCATTCGGTTACACCTATGTATCCAAATGGTTGAGCGCTCTAGTTTTTTAATTACAGGATAATGCATATAAGATGATATCACTACTCCTAAATAGGAGCTATGGATTCCATATCTCAGGATTGATTGTCTAAAGCGAATTGATTTGCCAAGACAGAATTATTAATCCAAATCAATTCACTTTATGTCCCAATCCAACACATCGTCACCTATGACAACGTGCCAATGTTTCTATTCACGGAGTCCACCTCTGATGGTCAAGACAAACCATCTCCCAATAGGGATATAGACAACATAACAATCTTTACATGAATAAAGCGTCCAACTTTATTCCCTCAATTGCGGATCTTATGATTTAGACCGTCACCTTAAGAATCATGTCTTCCGCATAATCTGTCCATCATATGCCCAATTCTTAAAGGTTTAGACCGACAGTCTCAAACTATTGTTTGCTTATCATACATGCAACAAATATGAACATAAAGAGGACAAGATTTGGTATATAAATAATAAATGAATTCTTTATTGATAAAAATGTCTCCAAAAACTCATTACATTTTTACTCCTTAGTGCATACATGTCTAACAATGGGTATGTGTACTTGATGCACCACAAAAGCAAAACTTATTACAAGTTCAGGGAGCTTTGGACTGAAGTGGAAAAGCAATTGGGTTGACCTATAAAAACACTTCGATCTGATCGAGCTAGTGAATACCTTTCTAATGAGTTCTTTGGACACTTATTATAAAATGAGATTTTATCCTATTTGACTACGTCAGGCACTCTGTAATAGAATGACATAGCGAAGGAAGGAATAGCACTTTGTTGGACATGATCAGGTGCATGATGAGTTATTCATCATTGCCATTGTCCTTTTGGAGATATGCACTATAAATTGCATGTTATCTTTTGAACAATGTGCCTTCAAAATTGGTTCCTAAAACTCCTCACGAGTTGTGGACGGGCTGTAACACTCGCCAATTTTTACGTAATGGTTTATGATAGATATTTGAACAACATTATGCATTTTCTAATATGATTTTATGATACTAACTATTTTTATTTGAGTATTATGACAAGTGACAGTCACGCGAAATTAGTGTACTCAAGGTGTTCATGTCATTTATGTTGTATGTTTGATAATAATTTTTGTAATAAAATTAATGTTTTGTTGCATTTTAATGTATACGGTGGTTTGGCAGGCTGAATTATCCCTCACGGAATAGCAGGCCGATGGATTCCATCGGTAGGTCGAATCTCATGACTTCAGCAGGCCGAAGTACACGAGGGACGCGAAAGAAAAACCCTGAGGGGCCAGAGGGCCACAGAGGGGACAGTACGAATGAGTGGACGGCACGGGAATGGTCTACCAATAAGAGCCATAAGTCTGGAGGCCCCACAAGGTGGGTCTTATGGAGGCTTGAGGGAGTACGCCTGGGCCAGATGCCACATTGCTTACTCAGTTTTACATCATGTTGCAAATAGAGGTAAAAATATCATGGATTAGGTGGAGGGCAAGGAAAGGCGAGTGAGCTATGCACGATGGGTTGAAAATGAAAGATGCCAAGAAAGAAGTTTTAAATTTATGAACTATGTTTATTTTATATGTATGTTTATTTTCTGCACTTTGAGATATTGGGACTTGTTTTAATTTATTTTTGGTTTTGACAGTAGATTGGATTGCTGACCATTACTGGTTGGATTGCCGATGCAATAATTGGCCTATCGATTACCCTGTATTGGCTTGCCGATCCTAGTATTTTTAAAACTCTAATTTTGCAAGGCCTCGGTCGGCCTACCGGTTGTTGAAGTTTGGACTGCCGGTCATGTTCGGCCTATCGATGTTTGGAGTTTGGCCTATCGAACTATGAATAGAATTAAGTGATGATTTTAAACTCTATTTATATTATGTCTACGTTAATTTGGTATTGATAAACTATTTAAATAAATATAAGAAGTTTTTGAAACATTGGAATTTATTTAAAAAAAATGTGTGCATGGATCCTGGGATAAGTTTAATAAACTTTACCTTATTTAAATGGTTAATTTTAAAAAGTAATAAAAACGAGAATGAATGTAACGACATATGTGACGTCCGTAAGGGGGCGTTACACGGGCAAGAAGACATCCTTAAACCATATTTGCATATTGGGATGCCCGGCTCATGTCCTGTTTTGGGATGCGAATAAGTTGGAAGCACATTCAAAAGTTTGCATGTTTGTAAGATATTTAAAAGGGAATAAAAAGGGTTATTTTTATAACCCAAAGGAAAATAAAGTCGTGGTTTCAACTAATGCAACTTTTCTTGAGGAGAGTTACGTGGACGACTTTAAGCCTTGAAGCAAAGTGGTGCTCGAGGCGTTGAGGAGTGATGCAATCACTCTGGGGGTTCTAGTAGAAACCACTCCAATCGGTGTAGAAAAACCAAATGAACCAGAACAACAACCTAAGGGGCTTCGACGTAGTGAGAGGACTGGGTGTCAACCTATGTGGTATATGTTCAATGGTAAGGCCTTCTTGGTTGAACTGGATGAACATGACAGGGATCTTTACACTTATGCAGCGGCTATGGAGGACGCCATGAACACAAAGATGAAGTCTATAGAGACTAATTGGGTCTGGGAGTTTGTGGATCTTCCTGAAGGGATAAAACCCATAGAATGTAAGTGAATCTACAAGAGGAAGAGAGGAGTGGATGGAAAGGTTGAAACCTTTAAGGCTATACTAGTAGCTAAGGGATACAAGCAAAAGGAAGGAATCGATTACGAGGAAACCTTTACGCCTGTAGCCACGCTTAAGTCCATCCAAATTCTCTTGTCCATGCACTTGACTATGAGATTTGGCGATGGATGTCGAGATGGCCTTTCTAAATGGCTATCTTGATGAGTCCATTTATATGGAACAACCAGACGGGTTCAAGGTCAAGGGTCAGGAGGGTAAGGTTTGTAAGCTGTTAAAGTCAATATATGGACTTAAGCAGGCTTCCTGTACTTGGAACATAAGATTTGATCAAGTGATCAAGACTTATGGGTTTGTACAAAACGTGGACAAATCATGTGTGTACAAACACATTAAGGATGAGAATGTGGTTTTTCTACTGTTCTATGTAGATGACATTCTGCTAATTGGTAATGATGTTGGGGCATTGTCATTAATCAAATTATGGTTGATCAAGTAGTTTGACATGAAGGACTTGGGTGAAACTAATTTTGTGCTTGGTATGCAGATCTTTCGCTATAGGACGAACAAAATGATAGCTTTCTCCCAAGCCGACTACATAGATAAGATTCTCAGGAGGCTTGCAATGCAGGATTCCAAGAAAGGTGGGCAGCCATCTAGGCTTGGAATTACTCTTTTTAAGAAAGACTCTCCAAAGTCTAAGGAAGAAAGGGAATACTTGAAAAAGGTGTCCTATGCTTTAGGAGTGGGTAATCTCATATATGTCATGCTTTGCACGTGACTGTATATTTGTTATGCGGTCAGGATTATAAGTTGATTTCAGGTGGATCTAGGACCAAACCACTAGGTTGTGGTCAAAAATATTTTCAAGTATCTGAAGAGGACTCGAGGGTATATGCTTATGCATTCGGGTGAGGACTTAATTCCTCTAAGATACACTGATTTGGATTTTCAATCCTATCTAGATTCGAGGAGATCGACTTCTAGTTTTATGTTTACTCTAGGCGATGGTGCCATTAGTTGGAGAAATATGAAGCAAGATTGCACTTTAGATTCAACGATGAAGGCCGAGTATGTGGCAGGTAGTCATGCTTTGAAAGAAATAGTGTAGCTTTACAAGTTCTTTGGGGATCTTGAGGTAGTTCCTGGTATGGATAAGACGGTATCTCTATACTGTGATAATAGTGTGGCGGTAGCTAATGCTAAGGAACCAAGATTTCATAAGAAGAGTAAGCATATTGATCAAAAGTATCATGTGATAAAGGATTTCACAGAAGGCGGGTCTACCGTTGTGTGCAAAATTACGTCAGAGGACAATTTTGCTAATCCATTCATGAAGACACTTACTGGAAGAGTTTTCGAGAGGCATGTGGAAGCTATGGGAATGTGAGATTTGTCATATTTACTCACTTAGTAGAAGTGGGAGATTGTTGGATATGTACGCCCTAAGGAGTAAAAATGTAATATGTTTTTGGAGACATTTTTATCAATAAAGAATTTATTTATTATTTATATAACAAATCTTGTCCTCTTTGCGTTCATATTTGTTGAATGTATGTTAAGCAAACAAAGGTCTAAGATTGTCGGTCTAAACCTTTAAGAATTAGGCATATGATGGATGGATTATGTATAAGACATGATTCTTAAGGGGACGGTCTAAATCATAAGATTCGAGATCGAGGGAATAAAGTTGGGCACATTACTCATGCAAAGATTGTTATGTTCTCTATATCCCTAACAGGAGATGGTTTGTCATGACCATAAGAGGTGGACTCCATGAATAGAAACATTGACACATTGTCATAGGTGACGATGTGTTGGATCAGGACATAAAGTGAATTGATTTAGATTAATAATTCTGTCTCGACAAATCGATTCACTTTAGACAATCATTTGTGTCGTATTTTAATCTTAAGATGAATAGTGGGCCTGTTGTCTTGACTTATGTCTTTTGATGTACCAAAGGGTGACATCCACATTTTAATAGTAGTACACATGCCAATACGTTGGAGGTATGACTCTTGATAACGTAGACCTGTTATTCATAGATATAGAATCCATAGCTCCTTTTTAGGAGTAGTTGATATCCTCTTATATACGTTATCCTGTAATTAGAAAACTAGAGCACTTAACCATTTGGATACATAGGTGTAACCGAATGATATATTGTTTGTAGATGGTAAGTTTTTCAATGGTGAGATAATGGAATATAAGAGAAAAACAATCGAAAAAGTAAGATAAAACTTGTCTTTAAGCCGATTATGGATAATCCTATGGAGATATGATATATTATGATATGTCATGGAGACTTAGCTATACGGGCATTATAATTCTATATAGTTCAAGAGTGTAGCTGTGAGCTTTTAGTGGAGTAGCGTTGGAGTTGATAATTATGAAATGTTTATCTGGGATATTAGGTTTCATAATTATCGAGAGCTTGAACAATATAGGTCCATCAGATCCCCTTTGCTAGCTCATAAAAATCCTATAACGATGCGACGTGCTTTTCTAATAATTGGTGACTTGTGTCAAGTTATCAAATTGGCTGAAAATTCAATAGGATCAGATAATTCATGCATGTTTATCAGTTGAATTAATTTTGTGAATAAATTAATTCAAGATAAACTTATTGAATTATCAGAATCAGATAATTCATGTTTGTTTATCGGTTGGATTAATTTTAAATAATTTAATTCAAGATAAACTTATTGGATTATCAGGAATATTTATTTTCCTAGAGATTATCTAGATATGACTGTTTTAATCAGATAACTTCTCTATTGGGTTATTTGAATTAAAACTAAGGCTCTATACTAGAAATCTCAAGTAGGAAATAAAGATTCGCAAGGATCATTTATCCAAAGTTTGGTGGGCTGATCTTTAAGTTTGGCCTACCGATGGAGCAAGTTTGGCAGGCTGATTTACCAGTTCGACCTACCGATTGAGCAATAAATAAATCACGTGTTTTTACATGGATTTTATTAGATATTGTTCTTGATTTGATTTTGATTCAAATTTTTGAGGCCTTATCTGATAAGGACTGACTCTTAGGCTTAGCCTCTATAAAAAGGGGAGTGAAACTCATCATTGTTTAGATCAGTTGAGAAATCTAGAGTGAGACTCTGCCAGTTTAACTCTGTAACTCCTCAAAGAGCTGTTGTTCACAAATCACAGACTATAGCTTTTGGTTTTTTTCAATTGGTTAGAAGGAGAGTCACCGGGGAAAGGCCAAATGACGTGCGCCCACACGCACTCCGATCGTGGATAGAGAATAGCAAAGAAGACTAGCTGGTTGAGGCTCTTCTAGTACATTATACACTTCAAGGATTGTAGGAGCTTTTCTACATTTACGAGGTTAGTAAGATTCAATTAATTTATGTATATAGTGTGTCAAATTATGTTTTAGAAAATACTCTGATATAAAAAAAAATTTAAAATTCTACTGCATACTATTTTTCCAATAGTTAGCTCTTGAAATTTTTATGAATTTGAGTTATTTGTTTCCAATTTTATCATGAACTCAAATAAATATACAATTTTAGGGTCATGTTCTAAACCTTTTGATGGCAGAGAATAGAAGAGAGCCCACGTGTAATGAGGGAGAAGACAAATCACCTAGAAATGGATTTTGGCTTCAATCTTAAAACTAGTCTCTTCTTTTGCTCTTCTCTAATTCTAAGAATCTTATTAGGTTTTTTAATATTATTGGCATGTTTTAATTTCCTTGTCTAGGGCTATGGTGTGGCCAAACCATGATTGTTCATAGTTTTCAATTTTCAATACAATCTATGTTTATTCCATATTACTGAGTGCTATAATATTTTCTTAATGCGTATGATGTCTGGACAACTTTTGCATAATTTGGTATTTAATTTTAAGACCAAGAAGTGATAGTTAAAGATGCCCCACGATTGTGATGCCATTAGAATATCATAAGCTAGACATAATTATGAGTCTAATATAGTGTTTATGATTTCTTATCTTAATCAATTTCAACATATTAAAATCTTGACAGAGATGTAGGATCTATATGTTTCAGATATAATTATCGATGCTTGAGAAAGATTGATAATTAAATTAGAGAAATTTATTATCAGCATAGGAAAAATTATTGATTAATTGACAATTAAAAATTTGAGCACAAGTGGTTTGATGAAATCGAAAACCCTAGAGCTTGTTCATGTTGAATTTTTGTAATTTTAATAGTTGTTTAACTTTTATTGTCATTTCTTAATTTCATTTTCATTAAAAAATTCTCAACTTTTTAAATTGTTTAAATAAAATTAGAGTTGATACAATTTCAGCAGTTAATATTAATTAGTCCTTGTGGGACGATACTAACTTCTACAAACTTTACTACTTGACAACGATAATGTGCACTTGCGTCTGCGAAAATTTATATCAAGGAGTAGCACTTTTAGGCTGGTTAGATATGACTAAATTGATAAATGACTTGCTAGCTTAGTGGCGTTACAATTGGATCATTAGGATTCTTCTCTTTAGTATGTCAAAAGGCACCTATTATAAACATAGAGTCATGAATACATATACGGAATAAGTTCATCATGCCAATAGTTGTCAAACTGAATTAATTTAGTTAAAAAATACTGAATAAGTTATGTCCAATTTAATATATATCTACCTCTAGGTATATATTAATGTCTTTATCTCTTGGTCCGCACCCCAACAACCAAGATTAGCCATTTCTCTAACTAGATGTAGACACCTATTACAAACTTATTAGGAATAAAGTGTCCCCCTTATTCCACAGGTTGCAAACTATATTATGTGTAGCCTATCATCTTGTTGGAATAAGATGCTTATAAAGAATTTGTGTAAATTCCTAATTTGACTATTAAATATTATTTTAAATTGAGATTGACAAATTTACTTATAATTCATATGATACTTGTTCATTAATGTATTTGGAAGAAAAACTTCGTATGGATCCAATATTTTATACTTGTCAATATTTTTAATTATGGTATGAAGGTTTCATACATAAATGATATAACTAAAGACTTGGTATACATATAAAGTTCATCAATCGACAAAATTGAAGCCAGGCCTTTTGATTTATGACAAAGTTGTGGTGTTGTCTATTACGTAATTAGATAAACGACTAGATCTAAATTTTCGAAATATTAATTACAAGTATAGATACGCTAGTGTGTTGAGAATACATTGAACAAGACCATAATTGAGCAAGTTGTTTTATTAAATTTGTTTCATAATATGCAAGAAAGCCCTAGAATTTAAATCCCCCAATTACAAAGGAATTAAGTCTAGGATTTTACTTGTAATATTGTATTTTGATCCCACATATAAAGTTTATGAAAATATATTCTAAATTTCATATTTCAATTCACATTGCCAATCTTAACATTAAAGAGTTTATTATGGCTCTATGACATTTGCTTACGTGACATTCAGAGACTAAAAGCTTCTTATACTTGAGTTATGCTTGGAATGTTCCCATTTAGTAAATAAGTTGACCGTTTAAATACTAAAATGTCAAGGTGATCTAGCATTAGCTGTATGTGTTTGACACCACTATATCATGATAAAGATTGACTTATTTTGCAAATTATTCTAGTAAAATTTTTGATAACTAATGTCATTATTCCAATCTCCATTAAAAAGACATTGGCATGTATAATTATGGATTTGGAAGATTTAATTACCATATGTGTAACACCCCGAAGTTAATTAAGTGTAATTAGAATGCTAAATGGTGAATTAGTGTGCCATGATGAGTGTTTTGAACTTAACTTGATTATTTTGTGAAAATTAAGAAAAGCTTGTGTTAATTTACTCTTTTAATGATTTTTAATTATTCTAAATTGTTTTTAATTGTTAATTTAATTTTCAATGAAGCAATTTGATTTTGAAAACAGTGTGTGGTTGCACACAGCTTTATGCAACTACTTTTCTCTCTTTTCTTCTATTTATTTCACTTTTTCTCTCTCTCTCCTCATTTTTCACGTTCACTCTCTTTCTCCTCACCTCTCTCGTCTCTCACTCTCGGATTCTCTCACTCTCTCTCATTCTCTCTTTGAATTTTGAAACAAAATTTGTTTTCAAGCTTCAGGATTGTGGATTGAAGGATCGGGAACGCGATTGAGCAACCACAAACTCGATTCAAGCTTCGATTTAAGGTTAGTTTTCAAAATTTATAAAGTTTTTCTATTTTTCAAAATTTTCTTGCATTTTGAAATTTAAGAGTTTCTAAGTCTAGAAAAGCTTTGATCTAGCTTAGAGTAACTTAGATTAACTAGGACTGAAGCTTTATTTCATCAAAAACGGATTGGAATCGAGATTTTTCATTTTTTCTCTATTTTCTCTATTTTCAGATTTTTGTAAAAATCTTGCTTAAATTTTGTTTTAATAAGTTAAAAAGTGTTCTATTATGATTTTCTATTGTTTATGATGACTATCCATGCCTAGGAATTGAGGAAACAGGTTAGATTTGAAGATTTAAAATTCGAAATGCCGAGACCCGTGCGTGAAAATTTCTAGAATTTTTCCAGATTGGCAGGCTGAACTTCGTGTTCGACAGGCCGAATTCAAAGGATCGGCAGGCTGGATTCATCCGACCGGCCGGCCGAACCTGGGAATGTTTGGCCGACCGGACCTGTTCTTCCGGCAGGCCGAACCAGGGAAACCGGCAGGCCGACCGAGCAAGGAAGAATTTTGTGATTTTTACCTGTTTTAATTGTTTTGAATCTTGATTTGAATTTCAACTTTATATAATGATTTTGTAAACCTAAATGGCACACTAGGACACCATGAGATGATTTAGTACCATAGGATACCTCGGGTTAGATACTAATGGACTAAGTTACTATGCATTTAAGGATTATGCGTGGATCCGCGGAGCTAACGTATAGCGGACCGGGATTACGGTATGAGACACCGACACGGATATTGAGGTAGGACTTCTACCCCTCTTCTTTGGTAGCCCTATTTCAAAATGATTTAAGCAAAAAAATGAATTTTTATCAAATGTTTTCAATGATAGATTGGGAAATGATTCTATTTAAATATCTTTATAAGCGGCTGATTGAGAAATGTTCATAATGAACCTCATAAAGAATATAAATGATTATATCTGGTAAAGAAGAGATTTTATGAATCAAAGAGATATATATGTATGTATATTTTAGGGCATGATGTCATATCAGAGATCGGGTCGTGTAGTGAACGACCTTGGGGGTAGGTCCCGAAACCCAGCTGGGCCACTACGGTGGTGAATTACATATGGTTTGCCCAGGGAAGAAAAACGGTATTCTTTCTGGTTGAACTATTTGAATTATTTTGGAAAGATTATATTTTATTGAATTTTACATTTAGTTATTTATTTAATTGTTTCAGCTCGTTCTCTATACATTTATCTGATTTATAAAATTTCTTTTTAACGTTAAATAATTTCTAAATATAGTCCTACTGAGCCTTTCGCTCACATTTTTATTTGTTTTAAAATCTTAACCCTAGGTGGATATCAGCATAGGATTGGAGAAAAGTCCGTCGACCGGAATTACGATCAGTAGAAGAACTTGGTAGGTTAAATTACAATTCAAGGCATATAAGATTTTAACTTATTCTTTTATTTTGGACTGTGGTTGTATCATAATATTGTCAGTACTATATGCGTGTGCATAATATGTGGGCTAGTGGGACCCATACGCGTTCCACCCCATATTTAATTATTTTTAACATTATTTTATTTGCTTAATTATTATAACGATTCATTTTTTTCCTTAATTTCTTCCATTTAAATAATTTTAAAAATTATCACTTTTTGATTATAAATTTGAATTTTAAACCCTGATTTTAACTAAGTCGTTATTTAATAAACTTAATTAAACTACCACGTCACCTCCCGTACTCCGGGGCGTGACAATATGACTCAGTTATTTAAGAAGTAAATTAAACTATATAATATACAACATTTAATATATTATTGGAAAAAAAATCAATGGTGTTAATCACTTCGGAGACTAGATTAAGGGCCACGATTCATGGAAGAAAAACGTAAACATTGGAGGGAAAAATCATGAGAAATTCAGCCATTACGCTTAAAAGGCAAGGTTTCCATGATTCAAGAAAAGTTGTTGGCAAAGTATGAAGACAAGAAAAGAAGAACATGACATGATTAATGAAAAAGTGATCGGTATGGAAGTACAAAATCTTTTCCATTACACATTGGTAATCATCCACTTAATTATGGGTTAGACATGATTTTGCAAGTTTAAAACATGCATAGAGGAGGACTATTTATAAAAGAGAAACTAAGCAAAGATCAGTGAACCTACAGGTAATAGGGCCTTTAGAGCATTTTTTTTGGGATTAACTACAAAAATTCCCCCTCAACTATAGCCTTTGTAACACTATACCCTCGAATTTTAAAATGTAACATGCGTTCCCTGAAACTATGAAATATTAACAAAAAATCTCCTTTTGTTAGGACTTTTAATAAAATTTAGTACATAATTAAGATTTGGTAAATAATATAGAAGTATTTTTATAACTTTGTCATGTCTAAAATTAATTTTTGAATTTTAAGAATTGAAATAATTTAAAAATTTTAATTATAAAAAGGTAAAGTGGAAAACCTTAAAAAAATTTTAAAACAAATAATCTCTTCTTTTATATGACTGCATCAAGATAAGTTAACATTCTAATAGTTCACTAAACTATTCAACAATCCCATTATTTATGTAATACTGTGATTTATGCTCAAAATCATTATTGGAGGAGTTTCCTTGTTAATCTTTTATAAATCAAGGGGAACAAATGTTACGTTTTTGATATTCAAGAGAGAACAAATGTTACATTTTAAAATTTGGAGTGCATAGTGTTATAAGGACTATAACTGAGGAGGAATTTTGTAGTTAATTCTTTTTTTAAGTCTCTCTTCCTATCTTCAGATAAGGATAAGTTTTTAAGCATTTTTCCTCGAATATTTAGCATTCCAACTAAACAATTGGAGGTCCTTAAAAAGGTATATCTACCAAAAACTAAATCTATGGCTCAAGTTATCATTTTGGTCTGTATATATGTTCATGCACCTCGAGTTTACCTCGAGTTTATGTTGGAAGTTCTAAAAGTTTATGTTTTTCATGGTATTTTATTTTTGAATATGTTGTATGGTGTATGGTCATGTGTTTTATATGTTTTTTTGGTCACGTTACATGTGATAATGGGTTTTGTTAGAAGCATAGTTGGACTTGGCAGAAACCTTATTGTAGTTTGTTTTTAGAGAAAATGGCTTTGTTAGAGGCCAACCTAGCCAAAACTCAAAACAATAATATTTAAGATCTAATTAAACGGAACAAGTTTCATGAAGGAAAAAATTTCCAAATTCATTTCTTATCATGCAATTCTAAGGTTTTTTTCCTCAACTGTCAGAATATTAAAAAATTGAAAACCCTAAAGTCCGAGCCTAAGATTTTTAAGAAAATAGATAGGTTAGAGATAGAATCTGACTTTGGTCAAAACAAAAAAGGTTTTATATATGTAAATGAACTACAAGTTTTATGAAGAAAAGTTTTTTTGATTTGATCTCTAACTTGTAGTTTGCTCTACTTTATAAAAGCTGTCTCATGATACTGTAAACATGTTTTTGGACCAATACATCCCCATAGATGCTCAAGTCTACTTAATACAAAACATAAAAGTTTTAGTACTTGAAAAGGTGAACAAATTTGATGTTGGATATTTTTGAGGATCTTGCCTCTAGCAGATAGTTTTGTGCTACTAAATTTCAAATGATCAAATTGCGCTTGTAACGACATATTCTATTTTTTGCCAAAACATTTTTAGAGCATCAAAACTACACAAGTTTAGAAAAGAAAACTTCCCTAAATTTTACCCAACTTCAAGGTATTATGTTGGCCAAAACACAAGTGAATGTCAGATTTAGCTTTTAGGCTAGTAGAATAAAATAATCCTTATGTCAACACTAGTACAAATGGAAGGTTAGATGATAATTTAAAACTATCGTTTGAAGATAAGACAATAGTAAGTCAAACCATTGTCTAATCCACTGTCGTAATACGCGGTACACATTTTAACCGTCGTCTAATACATACATGAAATACCACAAGCGTGCAAAAAGGGTACATTAGACGGTAGTTTTTACAAAAACCATCATCTAATTTGCCACTTTAATGATAAGTTTTGCAAAAACCGTCGTTAAAAGCCTCGAAAATTAAAAAAATATTTTCGCCAAAATAATTTTTTTTAAAAAAATAATTTCAAATATTATTCACAAATTTACATCCTTTTCTTTGATAAACTTGATTCATATCCAACATAGAAATAAATACATAATTTTCAAAGACATATATAATAAATATGCATTAGCACAAATATTTCAAAAACCATAGCCTAAGTTTATCCAAAAAAAACAAAAAAAAAAAAAAACTTAACTAAACATAGAGGAAAACTCAAAATTCAAAGAAAAATCTTAAATTCAAAAGAAGAAAATTTCAAGATAGTCTAAATGTAATTTAAGAGTCTAAATGTAATTTAAGTTTTGGTGCTCAAGACGGAGGTGACAATAATAGTTTGACGGTGCATCAAGGTGTCAAAGATGAGGGTTGAGGGAGTAAGGAGTAGATGAAAGAGAAAGTGGGAGGATAAAACGAATTTAGAAAAAGAATATTAGAAGTTGAGGAAGAAAGAGTTAAAAGGTAAGGAAGAGAGAGATAGAGAGAATTAAAGAGATAATAGGGGATTTAAGAGAAAAATTTAGATTTTGTAAAGGATTTAAGAGAAAAATTTAGATTTTGTAAAACTTAATAAAGTGGAATAAAAGAGAGTGTCTAAAATTTAAGAAAGGGATGAGAAATTTTAAAATTTTTTGGTAAAAGAGTAAGCAAGAAAAAGTCTGGCTTTTTTTTTTTTTTTTATAAATTATTAATAGATGACGGTTTTGTAGAAACCATCGTTTAATGTGCTACTTAGATGATGAAAATCTGAAAACTGTCATCTAATATGCGCGTATAAATTTTCAAAACATGAAAATTTTCAAATTGCGTTTTTTTTAATACATAAGATAATGGTTTTTATAGAACGTTGTAAAATAGGTGTCGTCTAATTTCCTATTTATAGTAGTGGAAACTATACCAAACTGTCAAAAATAAATTTTTAGAAAGGAATTGTGATAATTGGAGCGTTTGACTGTGGTGTTAAAACACCGCAAAGAGGGCCTCAGACCTCCTATTTTACCTTGTAACCCTAAAGTAAATTCCAAGGGTCGGAATGTAAAACTCCAAACTCAAGGAGCCATGATGGGCCGCTGATGTGAACAGTTACAATTTTGTCTCGCAATATGATGCAAGATAACTTAAAAATTAGCTTTTAGGCCAGATGCCACAATTCATGTCCAAATTGTTTCTTTAGTAATGATAATCGCTGCAAAAGGACTTGATAATTTAATTAGAATGTTACATAAGGTACTCACTTTTTATCTCGACGTTCGAAGCAAAACGGAACCCTGTTAATACGCTGAAGAGGTAGAGAAGAACATATACGTAGGAAATCCAAGTAAGTGCAATCTTCTTCTACAGTACGGAAACTATTTTTTTCAAACAATTTTTTTTTCCAATTTATGACAAGTATGAAATGCATAATCTACATTGTGAATTCTATAAAATACGCTTTGAGAAGATATGCCATAGCATAAATAAAACGAATAAGATACGTTAAATTAAAAATGTCGTACTATCATCTCGACTTATGAGGCATTCATTATTAGTGCATGTTTATGATCTCAGTGTAGCTGGGGTTCTTACAATCCCTAACCCCTCGATAATCATGTACAACATGTACAAATACTTGAGCCCTTATATATGATAAGACTTTAATAATTGAGTATAATTGGTTTATCCATATTTTACGAATTTGTTTACTGCAAGTTTTGTGACATTACGTTTGGACCTACTGGGTGAAGTCTCAAACAAGTCAGCTCATTCTATAGATAAAAAGCCAGTAGGTACCATCTGATGGGGTAGGTGAGTGGTAGGACAAATGGTGATATTAAGAATAGATATTGCTATGCAATTTTATTTCCACAATATTTTTTTGGTTATTTAAGACTCTTCGTATTTAAGACTCTTAGTAATGTGTTAAATATTGTACAATATATTTTTGGTTATTTAAGACTCTTAGTAATGTGTTAAATATTATTGCTTAAAATTAGCTACGCTTTTTAGAGCTACCGAAGATGCATGATACAAAACCTTAGTCTATACAAATATTAGAACAAGTATATGTTAGGAAATTTACACACTACAATATTTCTGTTACCAAAGTTTGAGCTAATATTTAAAAAGAAACGTAAATTTTGGAAATTAAGTTGAGTATTTGTTTCAATAGTTTATTTTGGCTACATTAAGTTGGACTGTTACATGTTTAACAGAAAGAACTTATATTCTATTATCTTAGATGACCAATTTATAGACGTATCTTAATCTCGGGGCATGGTGCACTTATATGCATATGTTATATCTTTTGATTTATTAAAAGATGGCACAACCTGGAAACATCACTTCATCAATACATAATCTAAAACTTCATTATACAAAGATTAATAAATCTCCATACATGGTGAATATAAAACTTAGGTGTAAAAGCACTCTAACTTATTCGATATTGGATATAGAATTAATTTCTTGTATATTCATTCATGATTGTTCTTAAATAGTCATCCATTAGAGTTTAACAGTACTTATAGTTAAAGATGTAATTAAAGAGGTTCAACAGAATTATTACCTAGCTCTGATTATGGATGTTCATAATGAAAGGTCACATCACATGGCAATTAGTTATATCTATAGGGAAAAGCTATTTACAAATAATTAGCTTCTCATAAATATATATGTATAACCTTAGAGTGCAACTTTGGATTCTGATCATGGATCAAACCATAATTAATAGTAATATTTAATTTCTTAAGGGTTTAATCAATTTAAATATTAATTATTGAAGCTTTGATTATATAGGTCCATTTAGTCCCTGTGCTAGCTTCATATACTCTCAGGGTTAGAACTAATAAAATCTTCTCGACTTATGACAATCTCCTGGGACTGTATAGAAAATGCCTAGCAGATAGTCTGGACTAGATGTGGTGCCTATTGATAATTTTGAGCATAATTGGTGGCACGGTTCTATGCGATGCTGATATTTCAGGTCTCCTTTTATTTATGTGATAATATTGAATATTAGTTTCACGAGAAATATTTATTTTAATAGTTAACATAAATACTATGGAATATTGATTTGTTTTAGTTGTTAACATAAATAATTATGTAAAAGGATGAAAAATATTTATTTTAAGTGTCATAATAAATATAAATCAAATTGTAACTCCAAAGGTAATCTTGGTTGTAAAGATGTAGAAATGTGATTGGAAAACACATCATGTAGTTAAATGCTAATACATGGTAGATTTCTTGTGGGAATTTTTTGCACAGGCCCAAGGCCTGAAGGGATGAGAGCACGACTAAGCATGCGCCAACTGTACAGAGGCAACAGATGAAATTGTTCCATAATAACCTAGTTAGCATTTTATGAGCTAATATTTAAAAATAAAAATAAATTTTGGGAATTAAGTTAAGTTTTTATTTAAATAGTTTAAGTAGGCTACATTAGTTGGATTGTTACATGTTTAAACACAAAGAACTTATATTATATTATCTTAGATGACCAATTTATGCATGTACCTGAGTCTGGAGTCATGGTACACTCATATGTATATGTTTTATCTTTTGATTACTAATGGGTGGCATAACAATTTGGATAGTCGGGAATATCAGTTCATCAGTACAAAATCCATAACTTCATTATATAAAGATTAATAAATTCCCATATAGGGTGAATATAAAACTTAGGTGTAAGAATGCTCTAACTTATTTGATATTGGATATTGAATTAATCTTTTAAATTTTCATTTATAACTTGTTCATAAACAGTCGTCCATTAGAGTTTAGTAGAACTCATAAACAAAGATGTAATAAAAAAGTTCAACGGAGCTATTATCTTGCTCTAATTATGGATGTTTATAGTAAAAGTATCACATCACATGGCAATTAGTTATATGTATAGGAAAAAGCTACTTACAAATAATTAGCTTCTCATAAATATATATGTGTAATCTAAAAATAGAACTTTGGATTCTAATCATGGATCAAACCATGGTAAATAGTGATATTTTAAATATCAAGAGCTTAATCAAACTGAATACTAATTATTGTAGTTTCGATTATGTAGGTCTATTTGGTCCCGTGCTAGCTTCATATTCTTGGGGTTAGAATTAATAGAATCTTCTCGACTTATGATAGTTTCTCGAGATTGCATGGAAAATGACTAGGCAGATAGTTTGGACTAGATGTGACAATGATTTGTATTGTCAAGCATAGTCGATGACGTGGTCCCATGCATTGTTGAAATTTCATGTCTCGTTTTATTTATGTGATAATATTAAATATCAGTTAAATGAGAAATATTTATTTTAATAATTAACATAAATACTATGTAAAATTTATTTGTTTTGGTCATTATAATAAACAATTATGTAAAGGGATGAAAAATAAATATAAATCAAATTGTAACTCCAAAGTTAATCTTGTTTGTAAAGATGTTGAACTGTGACTGGAAAATACATCATGTAGGCAAAAGCTGACATGTGGTACATTTCCTGTCTGTGTTTGTTGCACACGCCTAAGGTCTACAGGGACTGGGAGCACTACTAAGCATGCACCACTGTACAGAGGCAATTGATGGAATTGTTCCATCATAACCTAGTTAGCAGTATAAAATATGCCTCTAAAGACTTTATCTGAAATGAATTTATTTCGGCCTCCATCGTTAGGATTTTTGTTCTCTCACCTTTAGAGAATATGATTCCATATCTAAGGAGAATCGAAGCATTGAAGTTTCGTTGGTGCCTACACATCTGTTGATTTTAAGGAGAGCGGTCTAGCACGAAAGATCAAAAGGTCGACAAAAATGGCCTATATATTGCCAAATCGGTTAGAATAATTATAATTTATGGATTTATTTATATAATAACATGAGCCAATTTATAATATTTTAAGAAAATTTTAAAATCCTATTCTACCACGCTAATTTTTTTTCTATAAAACCAGACATCTTGCAATCATATCTTTCTGTACATAAATCCAATACATGCATGATTTAAAATTTAGTATTAATAGTCTCGGTGCTTTTTTAGTTTGCTGCCATATGATCAACGATATGAATTGACAAATAGTAATAATACACAAATTGATGTATGAAATAAATGCGTTATTCTTGATTGATCTAGGATGTCTTAAATACATCCAATACATTTATTCCTTAGGGTACTACTCTTAACATCAACCCACATATTGTTAATATAATTACTAAATTAACATAACTACAGTACCTTAATGGCCCATAAATGTCAGCTATCTCCCTTGCGGCTTACTTAACAAATGATGTAACGAACAATATCAATAGAGCGACCAAATAACAACAACTATCTGTGCTTGACATGTCAACGAAATTTTGAAATAGTTGTTGGACTTTAGAAAAGGTCTATATTAACATATGTTGTTTAATGAGATTTTCGGTAAACATATATGTGCTTTTTCGATTTGGTTTACTGTAAAACATTGTTTTTAGATCTTTGAAAAAAAATAAGCGTAAAAAGTTTTTGGGAAACCAGATGGCTCCAATATATATATATATATATATAAGACATGGAATGTTTCTATTTTTGAAAGTTTCATCATAAAAAAAGATTTGTGGTTTGGTTCCGTGCATCCATCATGTTCAATTTTTCTTATGTTGTTTTACTAGTTATAACTTTAATATAATATGCTCATGAACTAAGCAGTTGTAAAAAACTATTTCATTCCTTGAAGGTCAACGCTGTTTTCTGCTTCTGTATATATGTATGTACGTGTTAACGTCTTGCGAGCTAATAAGTTACGTGTGCAACTAACACTTTGGTTTTGTTTTGTTTTTTTTTTTTTTTTTTATATGTTACTCAAAACTTATAATAGTATTTATAAATTTATCTAAATTTTTTAAAAGATATTTATTTATCCCAATTTTCATAAGAATTGTGAATTGTGAATTGTGATTATTTTATTGCTTAAAGGTCAATGTTGTTTTCGGCTTCTGTGTGTATGTGTGTATATATTGTCTTCTAGTGAGCCAATAAGTTACGTGTCACCTAATGCTTTTGCCTATTTCAGATATTACTCAACTCATAGTATCTATAGATTCATCTAAATTCTTCAAAAGATATTTATTTACTTTGATTTTCGTAAAAATTATGAATATGCCCATTTTACTTCTCATAAAAAAAAGAAAAGCATTTTTTTACCATATTTGCAATGTAGTCAATTTTCTATGGTTGGCTTATCTTATATAATGAAAAGATGTGTATATAACTTTGTCGGCATATTTTATATGCTAGTTGTGAGATTTGTAGATTTAGATTAGTGGTAATCACCAAAGTGACTTGTAAGCTAAGATATACAATTTTTTTTTCAATTTCAATTTTAGGATTTTTGTTTTTTAGATTATACAATAAAATTACCTACCCAAAGGTGGTTTTTACATGTGATAGTTTAAATATCATGAAGTAATTAATGGAAGCTTTTGTTCATTGGGACTTTCATCTTAAAGAAGATTGTTTTTGAGGCCTGAGTATTTTTATTAAGCATTTCTTTGAGAGGTAGAGTTGTATGTTGCAATTTCTATCCATAGGTGATTTTGTAGGCATACAACTTAAATTCTTATGAGAATAAAAAATGTCAAGTTTCTAAGTTAGTATTTTTTTTCCTTGAATTTTCTGCTTGTGGGAATGTGTATTTATTTTGTTTTTGTTGAGGTATTGGTGTCTGCTCCTTGCAATTTTAAGAATTCTTTTTTCTTCCTTGGAGGAAGAACAAGTTCTTATTATAATATGAGTTGTACCAAGGAGTGTTGTGTCAACCAAATGAAAAATAGAGGCACAACATCATGATCATGTATATTCTCAACCTAATAGCCTCATCTAGAAGTTTCCCTTAGGATCTTTTAGAGTGAAAGAGAAGTTTTACTACATCAAACGATTATGTAGTATTCGATGTGAGAGTGACTAGGATATTAGTGATGTAGTGGATCCCGTCTCATATAATTAAGCTATTCCTAGTTTTTGTCGTGATAAATGGCTAGTGGCTATAAAGGAACGAGATGCGTTCTATGGCATATAATGATGGTTGGTGAAAGCTTATAGAATCTTTTAAGAGAGTCAAGCTCATTAGTTGCAAATGGGTCTGTCATAACATGAAAGATTCTAAAGGGAATATAAAATGACATAAGGCAATATTGGCGGCTAAAAGTTCACACAAAATGTAGGGAATAATTACAATAAGACTCTTTCTCCTTCTTCTACCAAGGTTTCCTTTATATATATATATATATATATTACGGCTCTTGTGTTAGACTTTGATCATGAACATCAAAATATGAACGAAAATATCATCCAACTTGGGAGTCGTTTTTTTAAATGTATAATCATCAATTGATGGTTCAAAAGGTAGGAGAATTTTAGTTTTGTTTTTGCTTTTTTTTTTTTTTTTTGGCATTATGCTAATATTGATATAACTTTAAATTTATTAAAGCATGTTGGGCTATATAGGTTGACAATACCTGAAAACCCAACTTATAAAATATGATCATTATTGAATTGTTAGGTATGGTACATCTTATTGATCTTAGGTCTTAGTACTTGATATGATGAATAGATGCAAGTTTTGGCGTTTTTATGATAGGTAAAAACTTATATAAATGCAAGGATGCATCTAGATCACTTCGTCCTTGATTAGTATTCTCTCTTGACACGTTGTTGACTTGCTTCAGTGATGGTCATTTTTTAAAGTAAGGCGTAGGAAGAGGAAGAACAAGTCATCGCGTTCATGATTCAGACATTCCATGGCTCTAAGAGGCACGTAATGTTTTTGATTTATCAAATTTTAGCCTTCTCTATGTTGGATGTGGATTTTGTAGATTGCTAGGATTTCTTTTCAAAAGGAACAATCTATTGCTTCATTTTTCTACGTCACATTAGTTTGAGAAGAGATAAACATCTAGGCTTTGTTTTCCTATAATCTTTGTTGCTTACAATACATCTTTGCTAATAAATTGTTATCATGAAGAAAAAATTGTTAAATTGTATTAGCTCTAATTTATCTTTATTTCTAGTAAGAGTAGAATAGTCTTTTTCTTATTTTATAGCCTATCTAAACACTATTTTTTGATGTATTTCTTTTTTTAACAATTCAATAAGAAGCTCTTCTTTATTTTTCTCCCAAATTTATTTTATAGAGTTCATATGTTATCAGAGAAACCTACAATTTTTTATGTATAGATTGATGAGATGAGTGGCTTGGGAATTCGTGCAACTCTTTTTGTTTTTGGTTTTTGTTTTTTCCCCATTGTTTCTTTGCTAGGAATGTTGCCTTTTTACCAAACGTTATAGTTCTTTCTTTTGCACTTAAATATGTACTCTTGGCTTTGTTATGGCATCAAAAAGCATGAAAGCACAAACTCTATGTGATTGATTCAGGATTGCATTGAGGACAAAGTTTGCATAACCTTCTTGCTTAATTTTTGGCCTCCGTAATTGTGAGTTGTACTTTGTTGCTTTTCTTTTTATAATGATTGCAACTAGGGGCGATTCGCTTTAGTCTATTAGTGTGCAATTAGATGGAAAGAATTATTTGTATTGAAGTTATGTAATGAAAAATTATTTATTTGGGCCTATGAAAAAGAAAGCTATTGATTATGTAGAATCATTGGATGCTTGGAAGTAGACGATTCAAAAATTATTACTAGAGTTACTAATTTTGTCACACTTCAATAGGCACTCAGTTCGCAAATTATGAGACTGCAAAGGAGGTTTGAGAGCATTTGGCGAGACTATACACACAATCTAATTTTGCAAACAATATTTGTTCCTTTCAATAAAAGAATATGACTATTTGGGAATTTTATTCTTCCATGACAGACCTTTGGAACCACTGTGCAGTTATAGAATCTGTAGAAATACGAGCCTCTACTCCTTAAATTGCTCGAAGAGAAGAACAACTGGCTCTATTTTGATAGCGTTTTTGATTATTTAAAGGGCTTTGAAGGATAATATTGCACCACAATACACTTCTTTATGTGGATTCAATGGTTATTGAATTGTTGGCAAAAGAGACACGTCGTAAGTCTCATGTAGGGAAGAGGATTTTTCCAATGTCTAATCCTTTCATTTTCGCAACATTCTAGCAACCACCTCCTAGAAATCAGCATGGTTGGAACTCGAAGGTTGTCCTTGATGAATATAGTTTCTGTAAGCGAAAGGGTCGTCGGAAAGCTCAATGACCTACGTTGTTGAATTTATCCAAACAACAACAACAACAACAACCCCACTTGCAACCTCGACGACAGTAAAATTTTCTGTGCAAATAATTAGTGTAATCAAGTGACTTAGTATGTTAATTCAAGTTCGTTAGTACGACAAAAATTTATCTTCTGGTAATTATAGTTTGAATTTCAGTGTATTAGATGTTATATTTGTGTTATTTTGATCATATTTTAAATTTTTATAATTTTTATTTTTTATTTTGCCCTATTTTTTTTCAAATTATAAAATGACGCTTCTGCTTGCATTCTGTATTCCAAGTGTACCAACAGGTAGTGTATTTTGAAATGCTTAAATTGGGTTTTTCTAGATTTTGACACAAGAAGAAATGAGTAATACATTACATTATATTATTATTATTATTATGATGTAAAGTTATGTTATATTCAGGAAACTAAAATACTTAATTTTTTTCTAAGCCTATTTCTACATTGTTCTTCTTTCTTCCTCTTCCTTCTTTCTTCTTCTTCTTCGTCTTGCACCTGCAGAAACAAACCGAAAAGAAAAAGGGAAATAATCATCTTCATCTTCTTTTCCTTCATTGTTCTTCTTCCCCTTTTCCTTTATCTTTTCTCTTCTTCTCTATTTTTCTCGATTCCAACAGGAGAAAACAGCAACAACAAGCTCAACCTTTTGTTTGCGTAAGGTTTCCTAGAATCAAGTTTCTAATCTTACTACAAGTCGTGCTTTAAGCTTAGCCCTAGCATTGTTTTTCACATTATACCAATTGAATCAACTTTTGCAAAATTGGTTATTAGAGAATCAATTATGTTAAATCAGCTAGGAACTAAAATTCCGTTCTTCGAGTAAGCGTTGCTAGTGTTAGCAAGTTTGGGACTTAACTTAAGTAAGGAATCAAATAGGCAGCTAAACTTTGCCTGCTTTCCCGCTTGGACTAATTTAATAATGTAAAACACTTCCCACAACCCTTCTATTTTCACCGTAGATGCACCAGTTAGCCACCTTTATGTCATTTCTCAACAGGGCATTTTTTGTTTGTTTTCATCTTGGAATTCTGCTTTTGGTTCTGATTTGTATAGCTGAAGTTGTTACTTTGTTATTCTGATTTGGCTATGTTAACCTTTGATCAAAATAATGTAAAACGCGTATTTATCAGAATGGAACCTTTACGAGCCCTTGACATATGAATTACCAGAATATAACATGGTAGAACTAATTCAAGACAATGGATTTGCCCCTTCTAAGGGGATTTGCTGAGCCGTTGAATTCCTATGCTAGCTTTAGTCAGGATTTTGTCAAGTTAAGAGATCTAAGGCTTAAAGCTTATTATTTATTATATAGATTATTAGTTTGTCATTATGAACACGAGGGAGGAACCATATAAGGTGAAAATCTCACGTATCGTTTTATAACAGAGAACATACAAAGGATTTGGAATATTCTTTTGGGCCCACTAGAACGAAACTCGTTTGTACGAGGTTGGTTCTTTCTTTCTTTCCTTTTTTTTTTTCCGACTGAATTACTCATGTGAGGTACTGACATCTTTAAGTAAAAACAAGACTTGCAAATCTCTAGGTTAACTCGATTTGTTTTTTAATTTTTTGTGGCACGATTTTCTCTTGTTGATGCCTTGGAGAATTTTGAAAAACCTTATTTCTGAATTCTTGTTGTTGGAATTAAGTTTTGATCATTTGGTTTTGGTTTATTCAAAATCAAGTGTTCTTGATAAATTTTAGAAAATTCTAGATATGGTTGTCTATGTTTACGGATTTGGAATTTTGATTAAGTTTGGATTCCGGGTCTGAAGTATAATATTTTACTGTTTTGATTCATCGAAGCTAAATCCAGAGAATTAAATTTAGTATGGGTTAGAGCAAAAGATTAAAACTCTTATTACTTTTCCTTAGGAATCAGTCAGCCAAAGAATTGAGCAAAAATATAACAGATCAAATGTAACATCTCAAAATGTACTAACTGATTATTAGGAGTAAGACGTCTAAGTTGACAGTTGCAAATGTTATCATTGTTATAACAACAATTTATACAGCATCGTTATAGGTGACAGTGGTAAGAGACTTGATATACTCAAGAAAGTTCAAGTAAAAATTATTAGGTTTGATGTCATGAGATGAAAAATGTGTGTGTGTGTTTTTTAATGAATTTTGATGTATTATAATTTAATTGTGATAATATGTTTATATATGCTTAAATGAGTTAAAATGATGAATATTGAAAGAAACATAGGAACGTCAAATCTAAGTCCGAGGGCTCAAAATATAAAAAAAGGGGGCTAATTGAGGCTCTAAGATAGAAACCAAAGGCCGGGGCATCAGCCACGAGAAAAAAAAGGAAAGAAAAGTAGAGAACAAATACTTGATTTTATGTACAATAGACTTTAGTTAACCCTACACTTATTTTAGACCTTTGGATGACTATTTTACTTTAGATCCTAACCTTTGGATGATTAGGAATTCAATATAAATGCATACACTTAAATAATAAATTGCAATTACAGATTTGACTTCAAGAATTGACATTCTTTCTCTTCCACCACTTCCACAAATGCTTACCACCTAGAAGGGAGAAATTCGAGATCCAACCATTCTTTTCTTTTCAATTCTCTAAGCATTCACACTTCAAGGATCAAGGAATATGCTTCCTAAATTCTTGGATTTCATGAGTTTGATAAATTAGGGTTTTGGAGAATTTCAATCATGACTGATAATATGGCTGTGGTTGATGGAATTTGTAATGATAATCTAAGGATTGATCATGAAAAATTGCTTGATAGAATTAATAGAAGTATGAATTAGAGTTTTCTTGGTTTTTTTGAAGACAAAAGTCTGGGTTTTATAGCGTCTTAGATTTTTATATTATGAATGTTAATTATGTGATGTTGTGACATGAGAACTCCAAAGAGGCAAGTATATCAAGATCCCAAAGCACTTGATCGTCTTAATTACTGTTATAGTAATATAAGTCAAGTCAGGTAAATACATCTCTCACATGCAATGTTTGTTCAAGATATGAATTACATAGTATTAAATCTAGATAGCAAATATGATAATAGTTTCAACGAGGATTTTGTGAAGAAAGTTACGATATTTGTATTTAGTGTTAATTTCATAAATGGTCCCTTAAATTTACCTTCAGTCTCATTTTGATCCCATATATTTAAAAAGTCCCATTTCTATCCTTAATCTTTTACTTTATTTCAATTTTGGTCCTTCCATCAATTAGGTGCTAAAAATTTAATGTAATGTTTTTTAAATATCCCACTTTAGTCCCTATACTATTACTTTGTTTCACATTTGATCCCTGATCTATTATTTTGTTTCACTTTTCAAACCTCTGTTAGCAAGGTATTATTAGGAATGAAAATTGAAAAAAAATAAAGTGAGAAACTAAACACAATGATTTTGATTCATGTAACAGAATAAAAACAATTTATCATATTGTTATCTAGATGAGCTATATTTACTTTAAAAATATAAAGTTGAATATTTAATGTCAGTATATTATATATATACGTGTATATATATATGTATATAGTAAACATGATATTTAGAATTATGATTATCCAACATAGCATATAAATATATGCATATATATATATATATATATATAAAATCATAATGCATAACTTATTTTTTAAATTATGTGATTATCCAATATTTTATTCTGGTATTAAAAATTTAACTTTTTTTATTCTAAATTACAATTCAACTTACTAACAATAAGATAAAATTGTTTTTCAATTACATGCGTCAAAATTGTTATATTTAGTTTTTTGCTTTAAATTTTTTAAATTTCAATCCCTAATACTTCTTAGTTATAACAGAGGAACCAAAAGTGAAACAAAGTAATAGATCACAAACAAAAAGTGGAACTTTTTAAAAGTTTTCTGTTAAATATTCAATGGCTAACTAACGGAGAAACCGAAAATGAGACAAAATAATAGATTACATACCAAAATGAGACTTTTAAAATGTTAAAGACTAAACTAGGACCAAAAGTAAACTTCAGGGACCATTTGTGAAATTAACCCTTATATTCATTGTAAGTCCCAATAGATGAACGTGTCTAACTTGTTTAAACAAACACACAAACAATAACAGAAACATCTCATTTTGACAAGTTAATCTATAGCCAGAAAACCGAATAGAAATAATCACAAATAAAACTTGAAATAAATAAACACCAAATGTGATTACCTAATGTGGCCAAAAATTCGACTTGAGAAAAAACCATAGGTGCTGAGTACACTAACTCAAAAGGCAGGACTCTTATTACTTCAAATTATAGTTACATGGTATTAAAATTATAAGAATGCCTAAACTCTCCACCAAATCTAAACTCACAAAACTCCCTTTTTCGAGGCTTGTGCAGCTCGCCTTTAGTCTAACTAACCTACTTTGAGAACAACCACTTGCCTTTAGCTCTCCTCACCTACTCCAAGTGGATGACCTACCTAGATCTATTTTTACAAGGTTTGAGAGACATTGGTTAAGCCCAACTATGCTCATGTTTTCTTTCACACTTAAAATCCCACAATGAACACACTCATTAATATAAAGAAATTACACAAATGTCTTCTTTGGACTCCTTAAACCTGAGGGTCCATTTTTAGTACAAGTCCTTTTCATCCTAGCTACTCAAAAATGGCTTTAATTCCATGGTGATCTAGATAAGCACTCTCCTTTAATCCTCAGATTCAAGCATATAATTTATAGACGCAGTCAACATTTTTCGACAATAGTTCCATGCTGTAAATGAGGTTCGTACTTACCTAGATTCCACAATTAGAGCATAGTCCAAAAAATTTTCCTCATCCCAATTGGCAGTTAACATGGCATCATGATTAATTCAGCCATTGATTGTTAGGATCATTTCTTTGGAGTTAGTAAACCTAAATTTATTTTCCTTTCCCTCAATTAATTTTAATTTCATATAAATTAATTATTAACAAACATAAAATTAATTTACTTATCAATAATTAATAATTAATTAAATCCTTAATTGGCTTATTGATCTTAACTTAATATTTGGTGAAGCCCCAATTGTCTCTAGTTATTAATTATTATTTTTAAATATTTATTTATTTACTAATTATAACTATAGTTCAAACTTATTGGGATTTCACAGACAAATAAATTAGGTACACTTAGTTGACCACTCAATTTACCTCATGTAACCTTAGCTCTTATTTTGGTTAAGTGTAATTTTACTTAAGGGTCGGGTTCATTTAATAGCTTTTTGGCCCTTTTTTACACAACGTAACTCACTAAGTTACCTAGTGTAAACTTTTGGGTTTTTGGGTCTGGTTTACACAACGGAGCTCACTAAGTTATCTAATGTAGACTCTAGGGTTTTTCGGCTCCTAGGCCCATTTTGATTTTTATCAAATCTCACATCAAGCACCATATCTATGTTTTCTATCCTACCCATAGACATATTTAGGTCGATTAAAATCATCCTAAAGCCTAAATTATGACTTTACCCTTAACCTAAAAAGTTTAGTTTTTATTCTTTTTTTTTTTATGCATATATACTCTCATAAGGGGTTATACTTGATCTAATTTAGGGTATGGCTCTAAATAAATCTTCATTTTTGATCCACTACCTCAACTTAGCCCAAGGCACATAATTCCTATTTCACTTTTAGTTTTAAAAAAATGTCAATTTTACCTTTAGTGTCTATTCTACACTTTTACAACTTTTTAGTTTGATTTTCAAACTTTTTTAAAAGCTTAGATGTAAAATTTCTATCCATATACAGTGACAAAATCATCCATATAATTCTTAAACTTGGTTTTACACTTTTGACCTCAAGAATTCTACCGTTTTGCTCCTACACTTGAAGCCCGTTGCTTCAAATTTTTTCTTCTACTTAAAATTTATATAATATCAACACAACGGCCCCCTAACTTTAGTGTAATACTTCTTTTTTTTTTTTTGAACTTTGCATTTTACCCTCCATTTGACAATCTTTACGTTCTCAACCCCTAAACTTTTAGGAAAAATTCTAAAATGCTTTAATCAAGGTTAATTTGTTTTTGCCCTTTCCCTTAAAAGTTTAGCTCAAAATCACACTCATAGCTTGTACCTTTACAAATTTTATGTTTTTTGCCCAAAACATGAAATTTTGGCAATAAGTCCCTACCAAGCAAGGCAAACATCTTTATGTCATTAGATAGCATTTTTAATATGAAGTTACTACCCTTAAGGTATGAAGTCAAATTGTAGCCTCTAGTCTTCATTTTTTCATCTTTTTAGAATAACTCAATTTTGCTTCAATTTTTTTTATCACTTCCTACTGGTTGGTTTTTGGATTCCTGTCCTGCTTTTGCCTATCATTTATCTAGTTAAACTTCCACAAGATTCCTTTATGCCACTTCACTTCTTGAACTAGTGGTTTACTTCATGGTATCTTTCCTTAAAATGTAAAGAAGCCACTTCCCATTTTTGATAAATTCTAATCACATTGATCATTTTCTTCTATATTTTCTTTTTCTTTAGTATAATTTCAAAATTTGAAAATCCCTCCACTATTTTTTTAATTATCAGTTCAAAGCCCTTGGATAAATTCAATCCTAATTTTAACCCTTCATCAATCTATAAGCTTTATCATCATATTTGAATAGTCTAGATTGTCTTATTAGGCAGAGATCAAGTCGTACATTGTATAGTGTTGACTTCTAAGTCAGATAAAATGAATCCTAAGCTCGAATAATTTTAAAAAATTTGGCATGATTTTACTTATTTTGGCATGATTAAACAAAATTTGGAAAACTCACATTTTTTATGTTGCATGATTTATTACATGATTACTTAAAGGAATTAACATGGTCATTAGTAGCATAATTCACTTTTTGCATGTCCATAGCACATATGACAAAATTATTAATAATTCAAATAATTCTTATAATTTATAAGTTTCATAAGGTCATTTAATTTATTTTCTTTTCATCTTATGATCATCATGTAATAGCAACACTAGAGTTTGAATTGTTGATAATCTAAAATCATAAAATCATATATTGTAAATTAAGGTTGATATCATTCATTCTAAGGCACAACATTCACCAAAAATTCTAAAATTTACAAAAGCAATATGTGGAAATTCATACTCTAAATCGTGACTAATTCACAATTTATTTTATGAATTTCCTAGGCTTACAACTATTGGGTTTACTATCTTATAAGCTGTGATATTATATATATTGTTAATAAATAAATAAAGTGGCATTTATAATTATTATCGTTGCTTATATGTATCATGAATACTTTTATAAACATCAAAAAAATTCTATAATTATTTATGTGACTATAAAGTTAGCATATAAGTGTTATATGCTTAGGGAAAAATTTATAGATAATAATTTAAATAGTCCGTAATAATTAATTAAAGTTTGGGATCTTTAATTAAATACTACAAGTACGGTCTAATCTAATTTAGAATGAAATAGTCTTATTTAGGCTATTAATGTAGAGACATTAGATTGGAGGTACTTTATATAATGAGATTATTAGGATTGAACCAGATAAATTATGAATCTCTAATAATCATCCGTTACAAATAGAGTATTTAAAATTATCACTATGATGATCATATATTTGACAGTCTTAATCTTGAGCATTTATTAGAGTCCTATTTATGACATTATGTTTTTTGACTTGCATGATAAGATTTGTCTAAACACAGATCATAACTTAGCATCTTAGAAACATAATATAATAAATGATTGGGAATAATATTATATAAATATGGAATCCATTCCTTCTTTACGGAAGTTAGAAAAATAGTTCTCTTGAGTGATGATTTGAGATTTGAACAGTAAAACGCTCATTCATAATAAGATTATGAATTAAATATTTATTAGAGAATTATTAAAACTCAATAATAAAGATGTGATAAGAGAGGTAAACGGAAATTGAATCTAGGTCATATTATGAACTATTTATGGAAGGCTGGTTTATATGTAATGATTATATCAATAGGCTACTCGTAAATTTTTTTTTAGTAATTTCACTATAATCTCAAGAGTTCAGTTTTAAGTTTTTAGTGGAGTAACACTAAAACTAATAAATTTGGCATATTAATTAAAAAGTTTAATTGATTAGCAAATTTATTAGAGCTTGGGTTATAGGTCCATAAGTCCCCAATGCCACCTCTATAGCACTATATTAGATTAATATATAGAATGAATTATACATATTTAATTTAAAATTATTGAATTCTGAATTAATTATTTTACACTTGAGTTATTAATGTGACATAAAAAAATATTTTTTGTGATACATAATGTAATGTGATAAATGTTATCACATTTAACTGAGCATTAGTTGATTAATTAATTGATAATATTTGAATAATATGATTATTTAAATATAATTTTAATTTAATATCTATTCTTAAATAAATGTGATTTATTTTTGAATTTTAATATATATAAGATTTTATTATATATTGATATATATATATATATTATGTAAACGAATTCGTTTACGTTTTTGAATTTGTTCACGTTATTTATATTCGTTTATGTTTTTTTTAAACGTTTAAACTTATATATATATAAAATAAAAAAAAACACGTTAAATAGATTCGTTTCTTAAAC
This sequence comes from Artocarpus hirsutus, assembly GCA_946598075.1. Lineage (NCBI taxonomy): Eukaryota > Viridiplantae > Streptophyta > Magnoliopsida > Rosales > Moraceae > Artocarpus > Artocarpus hirsutus. Next base: position 55,688 of record CAMOHE010056307.1, on the reverse strand, counting down.
AATATATATATATATGTATACGTTAAGAATCACATAATCGTGATTCTGTTTTAATAGAAAAAAGGATAAGAATCATGTAGAGTATATCCCTTCTCCATATATCTGATATGGTAGTTATTTCATATTTAAAATAAATTAAAATTAATTGAAAATTAACTAAATGCATAGATATAAAAAGATAGAGATAACAATTATCTTAATCAATCTTGTTCATGTAACTTTTACAAATACTCAAAGAGAAAAACTGAGAGTTTTTTCTTTGAAAAAAAGGTCTGCTATCTCATTTGATGAGTACATAATAGATGCAAAAAAAGTATAAGGTTAATTTATTCTTGCAGTTTGACGCCCACTTGTCCTTCCATTGGTGTGAAGGCGTAGATTGAAAAATTGTTATATCAAAGAGGAAAGCTAGGATACTCTGATAATCTTCAAAAGGTTTGTAAAAATTCTCAAAGCTTTCTTTTAATTAATTAAAATTATATAGCTATGTCTAATGAACAAAGTTTTCAGAAAATTTTTGTTTGTCATTGATCCGTTATATCCATTGCATTTCATATTTTATTCCAATAAATAGTATCAGAGCCAGGTTATAGCATGTATAATTTTAATTAGCATGATTTTATTTTGACAATATCATGTTTTTGATGCATGTTTGTAGGCACTTCGTTTTTTTTTTACTATTTTTGTTCATGTGATGAATGAGTAATTTTCATAAATGGATTTTCGGTTGTTAATTATATGGTCTTTTTAGATTAGTAATTTTATTTTCTATTTAATTAGATCAAATCTGCATAAGCCCATAAAAGGGTATAGGCTTTTTGTAATTTATTATTATTATTTTTTTCCATTTTTTTTCTTTCCTTCACCTGCTGCACATTTCTATCATGAAAGTTGCCTTCATTAATGAGCATTTAATGCACTTTTGTGCAACATGAAGACCCATCTAGAAATATTAAAAAAAAAGCCAATTTATAAAAAAAAAAAGGGAGTTTAATGCACCTGACGTGCACATCAAATCAAAAGTGGAAAGTGCATCTTTACTGCACATTGACGTGTAGCTTTAAAATAAAAAAAGGGAAAGAAAGTTACATGGAAGTGTTGTGTGTTGATGATCACAATATTGAAGACTTGTTTCTCAAAACACTTGTAATGGCCACCTAAGAGCTTTCGCCTTTGCCGGCCTTAAGAGCTAATGGTGGGCCAATATTTTAAAAGTAACCTAGCAGTATTTAATGTAGTATACCGCCTAGTGAAGTCTACTTCAATGAAGCTGGGAAATATGTATAATTACAAAAAGACCCATGTAATTTTTTTAATTTTTTTATGGGTTGTAATTTTAATTATCCAAAAGGACCCGGTCAAAAATCAATTGTTTTTTTTCATGTGATGATTGTGATAACATATTCATGTATTACAACAGGTCATCTAGGAAAGTACCCACTTATAGTTATTGCAACATGACATGCATACACTTGCATATTATTTCATTTTTTTAAAGTTGTTTATAAAATGATTTAATATATAATAGAATTAATTTAATGAGATTAAAATTAATTGGGTTGGTTTTATCGAATTTTAATTTATTTTATTAACCAACCAAATAATGTGAATTTAGTTTTAATAGTTAAAACTTAGTAAAATTCACATTAATTCTGAGTTATCTAATTTTAAATTGTTTAATATTGGGTAGCTTAGATAATTCATAATAAATTTAGATTTTTAAAAAATTTGGTAATTTATTTACGTGTAAATAGGATGAGATTCTATTAACACAAAATATAACCTACTAATTAAAAACTGTTTTTATTTACTAAAATTATGAAACATAGGATGTTTTATAAGAGAAAACACATCCTTTTAAAATAATGAGTGGGAAAAGGTAATATGATAATATAACATGTGATCTCTACTATTAGCACAACACCGTGAGATTTAGGTAGCGTCTCGTGATGCTTTGATTTCGTCCTCTCTAAGGAGGGTGTCCATTTAAATCAATAACAAGGTTAGCTTCAAAGAGATAAGATTTTATAATGTATTTCAAAATTGACCTACCCTATGGTGGCAACTTTAAGTTAAGTTATTAAAATCTAAAATAGTAGGTTACACTCATAAAAATATAATTAATTTGTTAATTATATCTTGACCAAAAGAAACAATTATTAATAAATATAGAAAATGTGAGATATTTTGAATATGTTTGTTAATTGAGAATGTCTTAATTCAATTCATAAATAATTTGACGTATCCTATGATAGCACTTTATTTATTAAAATAAAATAATCATGGAATTAGTAAAATATTTTGTGTGTGTGTTTTTTTTCATATGTATCATGCATCACGTTTACTATTCCAAAACATATATTTATGATATTTATGCAACCATTTAATTTATGTCATTTTATTATTTATTATAGCAACAATGTCTAATCGAATCATCGCTATTCTCTCAAATGAAAAATTAACCGGAGATAATTTTGTCAAGTGGAAGAGTAACATGAACATAGTGCTAATTTGCAAAAATTACAAGTTTGTCTTGATGGAGGAATATCCTCCACTGCTTACTGCCAATGCCTCTTGTAATGTATGGAAAGTATATGATTGTTGGATTGAGGCATACAACAAGGCCCGCTATTTCCTTTTGGCTGGCATGTCTGACGTGCTTAGGATGAAGCACGAAAGCATAGAGATGGCTTATGAGATAATGTAGTCCTTTCAAGACATGTTTGGCAAACCTTTGGAAATGGCACACCATGAAGTCGTTAAGACTGTAATGAAGCCAAAATGAAGGCAGGGGTCTCGGTCAGAGAACATGTTCTTAGCATGGTTAACTATCTCCATGAGGCCGAGGTGAACAGGGCGATGATAGATGAAGCCACATAGGTGGGGATCATTTTAGAAACCTTCTCCCCTACGTTCCTTCAGTTCAAGAGGAACTATTTCATGAATAAGATGAAATATAATATGACTGAGTTGCTTAATGAGCTATAAACCTTCGAGTCTATTTTTAAAGAAAAGACTAAAGAAGATGAGGCAAATGTTGCAGAAGCTTAACCCTCCTCTTTTGTTCGAAAGAATAGGAATAGGAAGAAACTTAAAGGAAGTGGTAAGTTTAAGAATGGAGGGCAACCTAAGAAGAACAAAAGCAACAACAAAAAAAGAAGCTCAAAGCAAAATAAGCCCAAAGGAAAATGTTTCCACTACGGTGTAGTTAGGCACTAGAAGAGAAACTACAAGAAGTATCTTCAGGAGCTCAAAGAAAAGAAGAACAACGGTAAATCAGATTTACTCCTTTTAGAAGCTTGTTTAGTTGAAGATGATACTTCACCTTAGATAATTTATTCAAGGGCAACTAACCATGTTTGTTCTTCTTTACAGATGCTTAGTTCTTCAAGCAAGCTTTTCGACGGGGAACAAACGATTAGAGTGGGAACAGGAGAGGTTGTTTCGACAAGAGCAATAGGAGTCGTTAAACTTTATTTTAGAAATAAGTTTTTAATTTTGGACAATGTTTATTACATTTCTAGTTTTCGTAGAAATTTAATTTTTGTTTCCAGGTTGTTTGAACAAATGTTTAATGTTTCTTTTAATAATAATTATGTTAATATTTCTAGAAATGGTTTTGATATTTGTTCTGTATATCTAAAAAATAGGCTTTATACTTTAAGGCCTAACGAAAAATCATTGCTCGATACCAAAATGTTGAGAGTTGACCAACCAAAACCCAAGAAGCAAAAGGTTTCTTTTGATGATAAAACATACTTATGGCACCTTAGATTAGGTCATGTTAACCTTGATAGGATTAACAGACTAGTAAAGCATGGTCCTTTAAGAGAACTAAAAATTAGTTCTCTATCAATTTATGAATCTTGTCTTGAAGGTAAAATGAATAAAAGGCCTTTCTCTACAAAAGGCGAAAGGGCTAAAGAACAACTTGAGCTAGTACATTCAGACATTCTCGGTCCATTGAATGTACAAGCACGTAGTGGTAATGAATATTTTATCACATTTATTGATGATTATTCAAGGTATGGACACATGTATTTAATGCAAAGGAAATCTGAAACTTTTGGAAAGTTCAAAGAATTCCAAGTGGAAGCTGAAAAGCAATTAGGAAGATTGGTGAAGACTCTTCGATCAGATTGAGGAGGGGAATACCTTGATATTGAGTTCAAGGATTATTTGGTAGGACATAGTATTCTATCACAACTTACCACACCTAGTACACCACAATAGAATGGTGTTGTCGAGAGAAGAAATTGAACATTGCTTGATATGGTGAGATCTATGCTCAACTACTTATCATTACCAACTTCATTTTGAGGATATGCGCTGCAAACTGCAGTGTATCTTCTAAACATGATTCTATCTAAGTCTATTCTAAAAACACCCTTAGACCTATGGAATGGTCATAAACCTAGTATGCGACATATCTGTATATAGGGGTGTCCACCACATGTGCTGAAAAGAAAGACCGGGAAGCTGGAACTACGTTTCTAAAGTATGCTTGTTTATAGGATACCCAAAGGGAAAAAAGAAAGGTTTGTTTTATAGTCCACAGAAAAAAAAGGTATTTGTATCGACAAATGCCATTTTTCTCGAGAATGATTATATGACAAACTATAAACCATGTAGCAAATTTGTACTTGAAGAGTTACTTTCTAATCAGATCAAACTGCAATCGACAACTGTTATTGAAGGACAAAATGAGGAGAACACATCTCCAGATTAGGATGTCATATCACCTCGACGTAGTGGGAGGATTGTGAAACCACCTACTCGCTACAAGAAAATTAGAGAAGCACATGTTACTATCTCTGATAATGGTGAGGATGATCCATTAACATATCATCATGCAATGGAAGATTTTGAGAAGGAGAAATGACAAGAGGCTATGAACCTTAAAATGGAGTCCATGTACTCAAATTCAATCTGGGAACTTGTAGACCTACCTGAAGGGATAAAACCCATAGGGTGCAAGAGGATCTACAAGAAGAAAAAAGGAGTGGATGGGAAAGTTGAAACTTTCAAAGTTAGGCTTGTGGCAAAGGGTTATACCCAAAAGGAGGGAGTTGACTATGAAGAAACTTTCTTACCCGTAGCTATGCTTAAATCCATTCGGATTCTTTTATCCATTGCTACATGTCTTGATTACAAGATATGGCAGATGGATGTCAAGACTACCTTCTTGAATGACTATCTTGAGGAAAGCATCTATATGGCGCAACTAGAAGGGTTTGTTGTCAAAGGTCAAGAGCAAAAAGTTTGCAAGTTGCAAAGGTCCATCTATGGTTTGTTGTCAAAATATTGATGAACCTTGTGTATACAAGAACATCAAAGATAAGTAGGCGGCTTTTTTAGTTCTTTATGTAGATAATATCCTACTCATTGGGAATGATGTAGGTATACTATCTAATGTAAAGAAATGGCTTGTCAACTAGTTCCAAATGAAAGAATTGGGAGAGGCAAATTATGTTCTTGGAATCCAACTCATAAGAGATCGCAAGAAAAAACTATTGGCACTGTCTTAGGCATCGTATATCGATAAGGTGCTTATCAGATTTTTGATACAAAACTTCAAGAAAGGTAATTTACCTACACGTCATGGAGTTTATCTTTTGAAAAAGCAGTGTCCTAAGACACCACAAGAGGAAGAAAACATGAGACGGGTACCCTATGCATCTATAGTTGGAAGTCTTATATATGCCATATTATGTACAAGACCTGACATTTGCTATGCAGTGGGTATAGTTAGTTGGTATCAATCCAACCCAAGATTAGATCATTGGGTGGCAGTTAAATATATTCTCAAGTATCTCAGGAGAACGAGCAACTAGATGATGGTATATTTTGGTGAGAATTTGATTCTCATTGGATACAAGACACACATAAATCTACATCTAGATCAGTGTTTACTTTTGGTGGAGAAGCCATAGTTTGGAGAAGCATTAAACAATCATGTATTGTTGATTCGACTATGGAAGCTGAATATGTGGCTACTTGTAAAGCAGCTAAAGAAGCTATTTGGCTTCGTAAGTTCTGAAACGATCTAGAAGTCGTTCTAGACATAGATAAACCACTCATACTGTCTTGTGATAACAGTGGTGCAGTGGCATATTCAAGAGAACCTAGAAGCCATAAAAGAGGAAAGCGCATAGAGCAAAAATATCATTTGATCAGAGAGATAGTACATTGAGGTGATGTAGAAGTTGTGAAGATCGCATCGGATAACAACCTTGCCAACCTATTCACCAAGATGTCACCTACAAAGAGCTTCGAGGGACACTTGGAAGACTTAGGTCTTAGAGACATGTCTTACCTACTTTAGGGCAAGTGGGAGATTATTGGGTTTAGTGCCTTATAAGCTGTGACAATGTATATATTATTAATAAATAAATAAAGTGACATTTATAATTATTATGGTTGCTTATATGTATTATGAATACTTTTATAAACATCAAGAAAATTCTATGATTATTTATGTGACTATAAATTTAGCATATAAGTGTTATATGCTTAGGGATAAAATTTATCGATAATTATCTAAATAGTCTGTAATAATTAATTAAAGTTTGGGATCTTTAATTAAATATTACAAGTACGGTTTAATCTCATTTAGAATGACATAGTCTTATCCAGGGTATTAATGTAGAGACATTGGATTTGATTTACGTTATATAATGAGATTATATAGGACTAGACTAAATAAATTATGAATCTCTAATAATCATCTGTTATAAATAGAGTATTCAAAATTATCACTATGATGATTATATATTTGATAGTCTTAATCTTGAGTATTTATTAGACTCCTATTTATGACATTATGTTTTTTAACTTAGCATCTTGGAACATAATGTAATATATGGCTAGAAATAATATTATACAAATATGGAATCCATTCCTTCTTTATGAAAGTTAGAAAAATAGTTCTCTTGAGTGATGATTCGAGATTTGAACAGTTGAGTGCTCATTTATAGTAAGATTATAAATTAACTGTTCAATACAGATTTATTAGAACTCAAGAATAAAGATGTAATAAGAGAAGTAAACAGAAATTAAGGCTGGTAATTTCAGATACGACACGATAACATGATACAAAAATAACATGAGGTAGATGGGTTTGGATTGCATATTTATTAATTGGGCCATAAATGGGCTGGCATAAATAACATGAAAGTAAATGGGCTAGATTCGTGCTAACACGTCTAACACGCCTTAACACGTTTAATTAAATGGATCGTAAACGTGTCGACATGGCACAACACGACCCACCCATTTATAATACATTTAAACTTAAAAATAAAAATATGTGAAATATTTGTAGTAGGTTAGTGTTAATTAGATATTATTATTGTTAATTTTCTTTATTGGCTTTTTTAAATTTTTAAATTTTTTAATTTTTAGTTAAATGGGTCATAAACATGCCATACACATGTTGTTATTTGTGTCAACCCATCACGGCCAGTGTAGTAATCGTGTTAATCATGTCGTGTCATGTTACGCGTACCATAGGCGTGTCGTGTTCATGTTTGCATTTTTGGCACATTTATTAATTGTGTCATGTTCGTGCTTGGCCTAAATGTGTCGTGTTGTAAACGTACTAATACGAACATGACACGAATACGAATTTGCCACTCCTAATAGAAATTGAATCTAGCTCTTATTATGAACTATCTATAGAGGAGTGTCTTATGTGTAATGATTATATTAATGGACTATTTGCTAATTTTTTTTGAAAAATTTTACTATAATCTTAAGAGTTTAGTTTCAGGTTTTTAGTAGAGTAACACTAAAACTAATAAATTTGACGTATTAATTAAAAATTTAATAGATTGCCAAATTTATTAGAGCTTCGGTTATAAGTCCATAGGTCCCCAATGCTACCTCTATAACACTATACTAGATTTATTGCATAGAATGAATTCTACATATTTAATTTAGAATTATTGACTTATGAACCAATTGTTTCACACTTGAGTTATTTATATGACATAGAAAAATATTTTCTGTGACACATAATGTAATGTGATAAATGTTGTCACATTTAACTGAGCATTAGTTAATTAATTAATTGATACTATTTAAACAATATGATTATTTGGATATAATTTTAATTTAAAATCTATTCTTAAATAAATGTGATTTATTTTTGAATTTTAATATATATATATAAGATTTTATTATATATTAATATATATATATATGTTACGTAAATGAATTTGTTTACGTTTTTGAATTCGTTCACCTTTTTTATTCGTTTATCTTTTTTTTAAACGTTTAAACTTGTATATATATATATATATTATAAAAAAAACACATTAAACAAATGTGTTTCTTAAACGATATATGTATACATTAAGAATCACGTAATCGTGACTTAGTTTTAATTAAAAAAGGGGTTAAGGATCATGTAGAGTATATCCCTTCTCTATATATCTAACATGGTGGTTATTTCAGATTTAAAATAAATTAAAATTAATTAAAAAATAACTAATTGCTCAAATATAACAAGATAAAGATAACAGTTATCTCAATCAATCTTGTTCACGTAACTTTTACAAAACACTCAGAGAGAAAAATTGAGAAATGAAAAAAAAAAGGTATGCTATCTCATGTGTTGAGTACATAGCAGATATATAAAAGTGTGAGGTTAATTCATTCTTATAGTTTGACATCCACTTATCTTTCGATTAGTGTAGAGGCTTGATTGGTAGATTATAGTATCAAAGAGGAATGCTAGGATACCCTAATAGTCTTCAAAAGGTTTGTAAAAATTCTCAAGGCTTTCTATTAATTAATTAAAATTATATAGCTATTCTAGATGGACAAAGTTTTTAGAAACTTTTTGTTTGTCAATGATCCATTACTTCCACTGCATTTCATATTTTATTCTAACAACAACCTCTCTTATCTGTCACCTTTATCGTTTTTTATCTCTTTATCTCCCAATTTCTTTGTGTGAATTATAAATTTTGATGGTACTTCTATGCCTTTAGCATGTGTTGAATCTATTTTCAAACTTGGTTTATCCCTCTCTGATGTCTACCATACTTAACCTTACTTTGGATTTTGTTTTTATTAGTCAATTATCTGAGTCTGGATATTTAGTCTTAGTTTCTTACTGCCTGTTATATGCAAAATCTACAGTCTCAAAATTTTATTATGACAGGCCATAGGCATGGGGTCTTTTGTTAGGATTTGTGCCTTAAGTAATAAATTCTATTGGTGTATTTAATAGAATTTTTTTTAAGTATTAATGTTATAATTTCATGTTCAATAGAGAAATTTATGTATTTACTTTTATAACCTTGATTGTATGAAAGCAAATAAAATATTTATGACTATTATATTGAATCTCGAATCATGCATATATAATATTTATATTGGAATTTTTAACATAAAATGCATAAAAAAAATCAGATTGATGAAAAACAAAAAATTGCTCAAAACTATAGGTAATATAACTTTAATTCATTAAAAACATAGGAGACTATGACTCAAATGTTTTGAATCCTATTACAGTATCTTAGCTTTGCTCTTTGACACCGCAATCTTTCAAGCCAAGCTTCTATACCAATGGAACGAACTACAAAGAATGAATTAAACTTACACTTCATGGTCCTATTATGTACTCAACGCATAAGATAGTAAGACCTTTTCTTACAGAGAAACCAATCTTAATTATGTTTCTCTTAAGACACAGAATATGTACACATACGCAAAACTAGTATCTCTATATTTTTTTTGTAACTAAATAGTTAGTCATTATTTTTTTAATAGATTAAAAATTAAAAAATAAATTTTCTTCCTAAGCGTGGGAAATTCCATGCCCACATTAGAAGAATACTCCTTAGTCGGACATGAAGGGGAGAAAAGTGGATAAATCCACTTTTCCTCCCACATACATATATATATGCCTATAATTAAATAAATCATATGTATTTAATTATAATTTTAAATTAATTAACTAATTAATTTTGCATCCACATAGATATAGAGATAATGTGGTCCTACCACCATGTATCTTTCAAAGTAAAAATATTTTTAAGTAATCTCATTAATTAAGTATAATTAATTAATATTTAATTAATCTTATTAATTAAATATAATTAATTAACTAACTATTGCTCAATTAAATGTGACAATATTTGTCACATCATATTATGTGTTATAGAGAATATTTTGATAGTGTCACATTGATATCTCGAGTGTGAAACAATTAATTTAGAATTTAACAATTTATAATTCATTATTATGCCTTTAATCCAATACAGTGTTAATAAAGGTGGCATTAGGACCAAAGGACTTATAATTTAAGCTCCAATAAATTGACGAATTAATTAAACTCTTTAATTAATGTATCAAATTTAGTAGTTTCAATGTTACTCTACTAAAAACCTAAAACTACACTCTTGAAATTATAATAATAATTACTCAAAGAGAAATAACAAGTAGTTCCTTGGTATAATTATTATATAAAAGTCAATCCTTAGTAAATAGTTCATAATAAAAGCTAGGTTCAATTTCCATTCACCTTACTTATTAGTTTTTTATCCTCAAGTTCTAATAATTCTCTAAAGAATAGTTAGATCATAATCTTATAATGAATGAGCGCTCTATTGTTCAAGTCTTGAATCATCACTCAAGAGAACTATTTTTCTAATTTCCATTAACAAGGAATAGATTCTATATATGTATATTATCATTCTTAGTCATTTATTTTATTATGTTTCCAAGATGCAATGTTATGGTATGTCTTTAGATAAATTTTCCTAAGTATGTCAAAAAACACAATGTCATAAATATGAGCATAATAAATACTAAAAATTGAGACTGTCCTATAATGATCATCATTATGATAAATTTGAATATTTGAAGACTTTGTTTATAATAGAAGATTATTATAGATTCATAATTTCTCTAGTCCAGTCCTATATAGTTGCATTATAAAGTACCTCTATCTCTTCAATAATAGTTTTGATTAGACTATTTCATCCCTAATAGGAATGGATTACACTTGTAATATTTAATTAAAATTCTAAATCTTTAATTAATTATTATTAACTATTAAGATTATAATCTATTAATCCTTAAATATATTACAATTATATGTTAAATTTATACATATTAATAATCATGAGAATTTTTTATCTTTATTATAGTATTCATGATATTCATAAGCAACCGAAATAAAAAATGTCATTTTATTTAATTAATCAACAACATGTATAATGTCTATGCTTGTAGGGCACCAATCCCAATATTTATATGCTAAAAGATATGATTGCAAGATTAATAGTCTAAAATTAAAATCCGTAGCTTGTCCAATAAAGATGGTGACTTGATTTGTGATAAAGTTATAATAGGGATTTGTGCCCAATTAGGGAGGCATTTATCTTGACTATCAGGAGCGAGTGAGGCTCTATTGTAGACATTTAGTCTAAGCGGAGATTATACATTGGATTGGACCTAAAGTGTTAATTGATTTATCAATAATTCTATTTATATTATTTGATTCACTTTAATAATCATTTGTGTATGATCTTAATTTTGAAGTAGGTTTGTGACTCTATGCTTTTAACTTATGTCTTTTGATATATGAAGGATAGAAACAATAATGTTTAAAGGTTCTATTTGTTGGTATGTTAGAGGTATAATCTATACTTCATAAGAGCATAATTTAAAGAAACATAATCCATAACTCTTTGACAATAATTAATGTATCCTTTTAATGACATTATTCGGGAAGTTGGAAAAGATAAAGTCATGGTCATCTAGATGCATGTGAGAACTAGATGATATTCCATTTGTATTTGTTATTAATGAATTTTTTGAATAAGTAAAGTAATGAAACTTTGGGACAAAATAAGCCCAAACTGAACTTTAATTAAATATTATAAGTGCGGTTCATTCCTATTAGGGATGAAATAGTCTATTTAGGACTTTTATTGGAGAGACATTAGATTAGAGGTACTTTATATAATGCAACTATATAGAATTGTACTAGATAAGTTATGAATCTATGATAATCTTCTATTACAAATAGAGTCTTCAAATATTCAAATTTATCATAATGATCATCATACATAGGAAAATCTCAATCCTTAGTGTTTATTAGACTCATTTTTATGACATCATGTTTTTTGACTTACTTGGCAAAATTTATCTAAAGACAAAATGTTTATCTAAAGATAAACTATGTTTTTTTTTCCCCAATCTTTAGGACAAACTATGATAACAATTTCCTATTTTAGTGAAAGGAAAAATTGAGGCTATACACAATGGGCATGTAGTGCCAACGCCACGTGGGATTTCCCTATAGGTGACGTGGACCATAGGGAAATTCCATAAGGTTGATGCATACTCCTAGGTTCTTGGGAGACAAGTTTTTCTAGGTTTTTCACTTTGAAAAAGATACCTCCTACTACACTTTATAAATAAAGACATTGAGTCTCCATTTTTTCTTTAGACTTCTAAGAGAAAATTCTAGAGAGAGAATTTCTTGCTCACATGTAGTACTTTATTCTCTCTAGCTCTTAAACAGTTGGAAGGAAAAATACAGAATGAAGGCTTTCTAAGTTGCATCCACAGAAAAGACGATCTGTTGAAGCTAAGCAGTGTTAAAGATCTGGTGGTAGAGATTCACAAGGTTCTTTGCTACAGTGGTTGATTTTTGCTTTTGAGAGATTAGTATTAAATCATATAATAACATATTGTTTTGAACAACATGAGTTAGCATCTTGTGTTATAAAAGTTTTAAAATTCTATTGTGTAAATATTGTTATTTTTTCAACAATTGATATCAGAGTCAACTCATGAATATGTTATAAATGTAAATTGTATAATTTAATTAATCAATCTTAGCATTGAATGGTAACTTTAGAGAGCTAGTACTCAAGGGTTTTAATATATGTTCTTATTATTTTTGTTATTATGTATTATTATAGTGAACGTTTAATTAAATTTTTTGAATTAATTTTTATTGTTGGTTTGATTGCTTAGAGGTTAAAACGATGTATCCAAGTTTTTCTTATGGTTCTGCAATAGGCTACATATATTATCACATCATAGAATTTATTTACTATCATAGAATTCTTTGTATGCAAGAAAAGATATAGGTTTTCTCCGTAAAATAAATTTGAAGATGGAGATAGAGAATGCCATGGACTGCAGTATTTACTATAATTTTTTTCTTTTAGTCATTTTTTTTTTGCATAGGCTGACATCATCCAATAGGACATTGTCGCACGAGAAGCTTGTAGGGGTTTAACCCATGCCGACCTTGTGTTGGGCTAAGGCTAGGCACATCCGACATGCTTTACGTAGTAGTCATGGGTATGGGCCAAGTCATCTGAGAAGATATGCACCCCAGGGATGCAATGACTAGCTTTGTAGCGCCCTTTAGGGCACCCTCTTTTATAAATTTTTTTAGAGAGGAATAACTTTTGAAAAGTTAAAAGCTCAAAGACATGAAGACAGATACATGAAGAATTACAAGTGGAGGCTGAGGAATGTCCAACTAAAAGAATCATTATTTTTTTATTATTTTTATTTCTTCTAGGTGGGACCAGATATTGCAGCTATTTAATTTCATATTGTTTATTGTTGTGCTTGACTACAACGCTTGATGCTATATGATGATTTGCCATATGTTTGATAATATGTCATGTAGAATAGGAATGTGCCACTTATAAAATTGTTCATGCATGTCATAATAAAATCTTGTTTCTAAAATATTGTGGGAAATGATTCTAGTAAAACCTGCACTCTTCATCGCTAGTCGATATGTAAAAACAAGTGATGCTGACCCTGAGAAAGGTTGTTCACCATTGCCAGTATGCTAGGTTGGATCTACTAGGGATAAGGTCTCTTAAGTATGTCTTATGGATATGCACCCCAAGGTGATATTTAAAAACCTTAAACTAAAGATGTATGCGATGGTTATATATGTCACAACCTGCCTTTTCGGGCTGTGATAAAACTCTTTCTTATTTACTTAGGGACAAAAATTTAGGAAATTTTTTTTTTTTGAAACGGAAATAAATACTTTACTTTGCAATAATTTTTGGTAACTTCCAAAATACTTTCACACACTTAAATTTACATAAACATTCTTACTTTTAGAACATTTTCTTTTTCAAACATTTCTTTTCAAAATAACTTATAATACACACAGTGGAAACAATTAATAGCGGACTCCATACCCAATCTACACACATCATCCGTCTGCTAGCTCAACGTTAACATTTATTCTAACCTTCTCGTCGGAATACCTATAGCATGAAAAACTTAATGAGCTAACACCCAGTAAGTCTCATAAATCCCACATAGACAATCAAATGAATGCATGATTCAATTATGCTTTTTTATGAACTTTCCTTATCTTGAGCATTTCTTATCTTTCATTAGGGCCCAAGTGTTCGTACCATTGCGCAATTTCATTTAGGTCTACGTAACACTGTGACCATATTTTATTCTTTAAACTCCCCTTACTTCGGGAGTCAGTACTACACTTTTCTTAACTTCTGGTGATAAAGTTGCTAACCCATTTAACATGGTTGTCATACCAGGCATAAAATGATAATCACATATTATCTATGGTACATAAGTTTGTATGCATGGCAGGATTCACACAAGTATCTACTTTATATACATACATGTATTCATTATCGTATACACAGGTACACAATATATGATACTTAACAGTACATAACATGTTATATACTTAGGTATTTTAATCGTATACACATATGTATCGATTCTATACCTCTAGATATTCATTTCATAGCAACATACAAATTTACATCGTAATATATACCCTAATATACGTATACACGTATTCTACACCTATAATTTCATACTATAGGTGGGAAGGGTACTTACTTGCTTTTGAGCACTACAAAAACAACTTCGATCTTCTTTCTCCTAGACTCCTAGGATCCTGTTGGCCAATTACAAAATTATTAGCCAATTCCAAAATGTTCGTTACTTAATTATTCGAGTTGTATAACTGTACACAACTCTACAAACATTGATTTCCTTATTTCTTTCTAATTCTATCCTATCGTTACTTACAAAGGGTTTAAATCTTTGTAATCACTTTCTTTTCTTATCTGTGACCTTTTTAGAGCTACTCAGGTTATTTGGGCAAAAATGACGATTTTGGCCTCCGTGCCTTACTGACTGATCCAAGCTCGATTTTGTTATTTTAACATCAATAGCCACTTATTAACCTAAAAATAATGTCCTAGTGGCTCGTAACACTTCATTTCACTCTTATGCCCCTTTTTCATGAAACTTTACGGTTTAGCCCCTAAACTAAAAATTTTGACAATTTTGCCCCTCGGGGCTAAAATTTTTCTCTTTACACCAAAATTTTCTATTTTTCATAAAAAAACATTTTTTTCTTGAAGTACCATATCTCAAATCAATTTGAAAAATGATGTTTTTACCATTTTAACACTTTTTCACTTTTAACAATTTCTTGAAAAATCCAAAACTCATAAACAGTTGAGTTTTTCAACGAACCGTCTGCAATGCCTAACAGTTTCATCGAGATCTATAACTTTCATGTTTTAACTTTTCCTAAAATCTTGTTGTACAGGGGTGTTTTTGGCTATTTTTAAAATCTGTCGAGAAAAGAAGTTTTCTTTCAATTTAGTCCCTAGGACCTTTTTATCAAAATCCTTTTCAAAATTTCAAATCGACCCCTGCAGAGACTATTCCATGCCTAACTCAGGTCATTCTCATGCTCAAACTTCATTTTTACAAAATTTAACCTTAAAATTGCAAAAAGATCATTTTATGCAAAACTTGCCATTTTACACCATAAATCAAAATTTCACAATTAAAACATGCCATTCATCACCTTCCCATGAAATTCCATCAAACATAAGCTCAAAAACTCATATGGATTTGAGAGAATAAAAATCCATACAAAATTCATTAAATTTCAAAACTTTAAAACTCAAAACTTACCAAAATAACCTCCTTTTGATTTCTAGCCTTGAAATCCCTTTTGATCTGCCTTCTAAACTCCCTTTTCATGAAAAAATAGCATGGGTTAATATTCCCCTTTCAACCCATGAAAAACCCCTTAAAAACTCATTAAAAAGTTTAGAATTTTACCTTAAATCTTGTAAAAATCCTTGAGCTTGCTTCTAAAAATTGTTTTGGGGCTATTTTTGCAAAGTTTGAGGTTGAGAAATTTTTTTGAAGCTCTCAACAATGGCTGTCGAATTTGGGAGGAGAAGAAAGAGAAAAAAAATTTGATAACTAAGCCTTAAATGCTCACTTATCCATTTGGTGACTCATGGTCACCCACTTGATTACCCCTAGGTGTCCTCATGTCATTGGGCCACATTTCTAGCCTTGGTGGCCCAATCAAATCCTGTTGAGTGTCCACTTTGTTGGGCCCAAAATTCACACAGTTTAATTTTTCATCACGTAGTATTTTTCGTATACTGCTATGGTCAAATCAGTGTATTTCCTATCCTTAGACTGTATAAAAATATTTAACTTACTTTTTGTTCAATTTTAGAGGCCAATCATAACATTTTTCATGACTACGTTTTCACTTAGCAGTATTCTTATACTGCTCTGGCCTCCATTCTACCCCAAGTTAGGATTTAGATAGTCTCTGTGTCCTATTTACATTCTAATCATCCATTCATTTAGACCACAATTTTACAATTAATTGTGATATAAAATTCATTTTATGGGTATTATTTACAAATTATTGAGTAATTCAACTCATAAAATCTGTATTCTACCGTACCCAACATTTCATCACTTTTGCCATAAAACATGCAATCAATGCCGTTTATTCATACTTTATCGTAATTTGTATAAAAATTACAACTTTTACAAAAATCACATTTTTTTAAAGTAAATTCATTAATTAAACCCAATTAAATATTAGGTTTTGTTAATGAAATTTTCTCGGTCATTACAATACAGCTATGACAAAACTAAATGGTAGTTAACATATTTCTTAGAGGAATATATTAGTCAGATGGGATCCATGTTCCCAGCTCGTTCTTGTTTGATCACCCTAAGGTGGTGGGCAAGGGTAGGGCTAGGAATTATTGTAGTAATGTATGCATTTTTCAAGATCTTTTCTGTATAAAAACATGTTCTACATATAAGATGTTTTTTTTCATCATTACTAAATTTGTTACTATTGTTTTGCTTGATATTGATACATGATTTATACTTTTTTTGGTCGAATGTTAACTTAGCGTATAATATATGATATTGTTGATGCACCTTAACTAAGGAGAAATTTAAGTGATTGGAAGAAGGAATCTATTATAAATCTATATGTGCAAGAAACAAACACATATTCAAACTAAATGAACCCAACCCAACAAAATCTTAAAAAAAAAATCCCCCATGAGGGTTTTCGAGCTTACAATTGTCAGACATGTATGCCTTAAGGAGAAAAAATATAATATATTTTTAGAGTCATTTTTATCAATAAAAAATTTATTTATTATTCACATACCAAATTGTTGTCTCCTTTATGTTCATATTTGTTGGATGTATGATAAGCAAACAAAAGTCTGAGACTATCAGTCTAAACCTTTATAATCAGGCATATGATGGTCAGATTATACGAAAGATATGATTCTAAACGCAATGGTCTAAATCATAAGATCCACATTTGATGGAATAAAGTTGGACACTTTATTCATGCAAAGATTGTTATGTTGTCTATATCCCTAACGGGAGATGGTTTGTCATAGCCATCGAAGGTGAATTTTACGAATAGAAACATTGGTACATTATCGAAGGTGACGATGTATTAGATCGAAACATAAAGTATAATTGAATTAGATTAATAATTATGTGTAGAAAAATCAATTCACTTTAGATAATCATATGTGTTGTATCTTAATCCCAAGATGAATAGTAGGCTCCTTGTCTTGACTTATGTCTTTTGATGTACTAAAGGGTGACATCCACAATTTATGTTGGTACGCATACTGTTACATTGGAGACATGACTCTTAATAGCGTAGACTTGTCATTCATAGATATGGAATCCATAGCTCCTTTTTAGGAGTTAATGATATCCTCTTATATGTCTTATCCTATAATTGAAAACTGAAGCAATTAATCATTTGGATACATAGGTGTAATCAAATGGTTTATTGTCTTTAGATAGTCAGTTTTTTGATGGTAAGATAATAGAGCGTACGATAAAAATGATCGGGTAGGTAAGATAGAATTTATCCTTAAGCCGATTATGGATAATTCTATAAGGATAAGAAATATTATGATATGTCATGCAGACTTAGCTATTCGGCCTTTGTAATTCTATATAGTTTGAGAGTGTAGCTTTAAGCTTTTAGTGGAGTAGCGTTAGAGCTGATAATTATGAAATGTATATTTAGGATATTGGGTTTCATAATTATCAAGAGCTTAAATTATATGGGTCCATTAGGTCCCCTTTACTAGCTCATAATAAATCATGTAACAATACAACATGCTTTTTCAATAAATTGGTGATTTATGTTAAATTATTAGATTAGCTAAAATTTGATAGGATTAGATAATTTATGTCTGTTTATCGGTTGATTTAATTTTGTGTAAATTAATTCAAGATAAACTTGTTGAATTATCAGGAATATTTATTTTCCTAGAGATTATCTAGATATAATTGTTTTAATTAGATAACTTTTCTATTGGGTTATTTGAATTAAATTAAGGCTTTATTTAAAGAATCTTGGGTGGGAAATAAAGATTTGTAGGGATCATTTATCGTAAGTTCAGCAGGCCGATCTTTAGATTTGGCCTGCCGATGGAGTAAGTTCCGTAAGCTGATTTGTAGTTCGACCTGCCGACCGAACGATAATTTGATCACACATTTTTTACGTGATTTTATCAGATATTGATCTAGATTTGAATTTTTGCGGCCTTATTTGATAAGAACTAAGCCCTAGGTCCAACCTCTATAAATAGGGAATGAGACTTCATAATTATTAAGATCAATTGAGAGATCAAGAGTGAGCACTCTATTCTATGAGTGTCTAAAACTCCCCTGTAGAGCTATTGTTCACAAATCACGAATGATAGTTTTGGGTATTTCTCAATTGGTTAGAAGGAGAGTCACTAGGGAAAAGCTGTACAAGGTGTGCCCACACATACTCCGATTGTGGATAGAGAATAGCAAAAAAAACCAATTAGTTGAGGCTCTTCTAAAACGCCATTCTTTTCATAGATTGCGGGAGCCCTTCGACAAATAAGGTTAGTAAGATGTAGTTAATTTATGCATATAGCACATCAAACTTGTGTTTTGGAAAATACTCTGGTATAAAAATTTTTAAAATTTCTACTGCGTACTATTTTTTCAACAATTGGTATCAGAGCCATAGTTTTTACGTAAATTAACGAGTTTGTAATCATGCTACATGTTAAATTATGTGACTTTGATCTTTCCTATGCTTAAATTTAATTTTTTAGAGAGTTGGCACTATAGGGTTTTTATATATTTATGTTGTCATGGAATTATATGGTGAACTTTTATTAATTAATTATGCTTGATTGAATTATTATTTAACTATTAATTAATTAATTAATTTATGCTAGTTATGGTTCCTTAGAGGTTAGAATGTATATCTCGGTTTTTCATGTAATTAGATGGCGGTCTATTATCACCGTCTAGGAATTATAATTTAATTTTTAATTTATAAGAATTTGTAATTAAATAATCATTTGAAAAAGACGGATCTAGAAGATAGATGATAGCGTTCCATAGGTATTTTTAGAGTCTCTAATTTTATGTTTTCGAATCGATAAAAATAAGATTGAAAAACTGCATAAAAACTATATTTTTTGGAAGTTATGATTTCTGCTCTGTCGGCAAGCCGAACCACCAAGTTCGGTAGGCCGATGGTCGTAGACCAATAGGTCGAACCTCTAGGATTGACAGGCCGTCTGTAGGGTAAAATCATGATGGCTCTAGTGGCAGGCCAAAGTATGAAGTTCAGTAGGCCGAAGGGTCATGACTGTCAGGCTAATTACACAGATCGGCATGTCAGCAAAAAGTGGTGGATTTTTAGAAAAGGTACATTTTTCAATGTAGTTTTGATTTTATTTTGGGACAATTCTAAGAAACATTTAATTTGGATATGATCGAAAATGGACTATTCGATCTATGTGGGATTGAATACTTAAAGATGGATAATACATGAAGAAAGATACAATTTGAAGATTCAAGGATGAATAATCGTTAATATGTTTCGATTTATCTCTTGTAATGTTTAATTTCTTTTCTCTAGGATGGAACTATAATATTATGGCTATTTATTATTATTTTGCTTGTTGCTTTACATGATTGCTTTGCTTGTCTACACTATAATATGATTTTCCATGTATGTTGATAACATGTCATATAGAATAGGGAGAGCCACTCATTAAAAAATATTCATGTATATCTTTTAAAATAAAACCTTAATTTCAAAAGATTGAGTGGGAGAAGGTTTTCGAAGAAAGTACCTACAGCCTCCATCATTGGTCCATAGGTAGCACATGGTGGTTTCGACACCTAGGAAGGGACTTAATCATGTACCAAGTTGGATCTCCAAAAGGATAAGGTATTTTAGCATGATTTATCATTGCACACTCCTAGGTGGTAATTATAAATCATGGATAAAATATTGAAACAATGGTGGTTATACACTTATGTTGATTTTATTATTAACCTCCCCTAGAAGCTCTGTTAATAAAATTAATGGCTAAATAAATGATTTTTAATATATGCTAGATCATATGGGTCTTAGATGGCGTATATTAATCAGGAGAGGATTAATGTTCCTAATTGAATTTAGCAAGTCTTCCCTAGGCTGCTTGTTGAATTCTAAGTTAAAAATTATTGTTGTAAGGTTTTGATATTTTCAAGGTTTTGACACATAACACATTATATGTTTTACATGATTGTGTTATTTTACTAAATTATTATGGTTTGTTTGCTTATGTTTGGTACATGATACATTATTGTAGATTAAAAATGTCTAAAAACGCTTAATCATTGATACTTGACAAAAACTAATTAATTGATGAGAATTTTAATGATTGAAAATGGAACCTGAATATCGTCCTATTCTTTGAGAAACTGAAATTTGTGCTGGCAATACCGTGCCCTCCCAAGCCTATAAGAGATTCTACTAATGAGCAAATCCAAGCATATGATCGCTAGAAGGATGCTAACGATCAAGCCAGTTATTATGTTATGGCCAATATGAATAACGTGTTGCAAGCTCAACATAAAGATTATGAGACTACAAAGTAGATCTTGGGTAAGCTTGAAGACATGTTTGGAGGCTAGACCCTAACAAAATAGCCAGGGGCACTTTGGAAACTCTTAAGCTACAAACAAAGACCAAGGACTCCTTTGAAGGAACATATGATGTTGGTCATGGGTTACCTCACTAAGGCTTAAACTAATGGAGCTGACATTGATGTTGAAACACAGATGACTATGGTCTTTCAGACTCTATCTATGGAGTTTATCCCTTTTAGAGCTTCATTTAATCTAAGCAATAGAAGGGATATGACCTTGACTAAGTTAATGAAGCAGTTACAGGAGTTCAACGATTTGATTAGGGAAACTCCTATTGGTGGTGAGGCCAACTTAGCAACTGCCTCTGGTTCTAATCCCAACCTTGGGAATGGAAAGAAGCAACAGGCTAAGAATGGGAAGTCTTCTATTCCTACAAATGGAAAGAACAAGAAGAAGAAAAAGAAGAACTTGAAGAAGCTCAAGTGCTTTTTCTATAAGAAGATTGGACACATAAAGAAGAATTGCAAGGACTTCATTTCCCAAGAAGATAGGTGTGATCTTTTGGTTATTGAAACTTGTTTGGTTAAGGAGTCAAGATTTGATTAGGGAAACTCCTATTGGTGGTGAGGCCAACTTAGCAACTGCCTCTGGTTCTAATCCCAACCTTGGGAATGGAAAGAAGCAACAGGCTAAGAACAGGAAGTCTTCTATTCCTGCAAATGGAAAGAACAAGAAGAAGAAAAAGAAGAACTTGAATGGAAAGAAGCAACAGGCTAAGAACAGGAAGTCTTCTATTCCTGCAAATGGAAAGAACAAGAAGAAGAAAAAGAAGAACTTGAAGAAGCTCAAGTGCTTTTTCTATAAGAAGATTGGACACATAAAGAAGAATTGCAAGGACTTCATTTCCCGAGAAGATAGGTGTGATCTTTTGGTTATTGAAACTTGTTTGGTTAAGGAATCAAGTGACACATGGGTCATAGATTCTGAAGCAACTAATCATATTTGTGTTTCTCTGTAGGGATTCAAAGAAACGAGAAGTCTGCTACATGAAGACTTCACGTTTTGGACGAGCGATAGATCTTTAGTGTTGACTGAAACAGTGGGAGACGTCCATCTTTACTTTGATAATTATAGGAGTTTAATTTTACAAGATTGTTTTTATGTTCCTAAATTGAAAAGGAATTTAATTGCTATAACTTGTTTACTTAAAGACTCTTATGTAGTTTCTTTTAATAATAAAGTGGTGATTTGAAAAAACAAATCTTTTATCTGTGATGGATGGATGCAAAATAATCTATATTTTATCAACCCTAAGATACAAAACAAAACTTTATCTTTGTTGGACATCATTAGGTCCATGATGAATTATTCATCATTACCTTTATCTCTTTGGGGATATGCACTACAAACCGCATGTTATCTTTTGAACAATGTGCCTTTAAAATCTGTCCCTAAAACTCCTCACGAGTTATGGATAAGGAAAAGGACATCCTTAAACCATATTCTCATATAGAGATGTCTGGCTCATGTCCTATTTAAGGAAGCAAATAAGTTAGAAGCACGTTTGGAAGTTTGTGTGTTTGTAGGATATCTAAAAGGGACTAAATGGGGTCATTTCTATAACCCAAAGGAAAATAAAGTTGTGGTTTCTACAAATGCAACATTCCCTAAGGAGAGTTACATGGACGACTTTAAGCCTCAAAACAAAATGGTGCTTGAGGAGTTGGCAAGTGATTCAATCACTCTAAGGGTGGTTCCAAATGAAACTATTATAATTAGTGTAGAAAAACCAATCGAACCCAAACAACAACCTATGGGGCTTTGGTGTAGTGGGAGAATCGGGTGTCAACCTAAGAGGTATATGTTCAATGGTGAGGCCTTTTTGGTTGAATCGGTTGAATATGACAAGAATCATTACACTTACGAAGAGGCTATGGTGGATGTTGATTCAAAACTCTTGACAAAGGCCATGAACATAGAGATGAAGTCTATAGAGGCTAATCGGGTCTAGGAACTTATGGATCTTCTAGAAGGGGTAAAACCTATAGGGTATAAATGGATCTATAAGAGAAAGAGAGGAGTAGATGGAAAAGTCGAAACCTACAAGGCTAGACTAGTAGCTAAGGGATACACGCAAAAAGAAGGAATCGATTACGAGAAAATCTTTTCTTCTATAGCCATGCTTAAGTCCATCGACATTCTCTTGTCCATAGCTGCCACTCTTGACTACAAGATTTGACAGAAGGATGTCAAGACGGCTTTTCTAAATGGCTATCTTAATGAGCCTATATATATGGAACAACCAGACGGCTTCTAGGCTAAGGGTTAAGAGGGTAAGGTTTATAAGCTACTAAAGTCAATTTATAGAATTAAGCAGGCTTCTCTTTCTTGGAACATAAGATTTGGTCAAGTGATCAAGACTTATAGGTTTGCACAAAAATGTGGACGAAACATGTGTTTATAAACACGTTAAGGATAGAAAGGTGGTTTTTCTATTGCTCTATGTAGATGAAATTATGCTAATTGGCAATGACATTAGGGCTTTGTCATCAGTCAAATTATGGTTGACCAAGCAGTTTGACATGAAAGATTTGGGTGAAGCTAATTTTATTCTCAATATCTAGATCTTTCAAGATAGGAAGAACAACATGATAGCTTTGTCCCAAGCAAGCTATATAGATAAAATTCTCAAAAGGTATGTAATGTAGGATTCCAAGAAAGGTGGGCAATCATCTAAGTTTGGAATTATTCTTTCTAAAAAAGTCTTGCCAAAGCTTAATGAAAGAAGAGAATACATGAAAAATGTTCTGTATGCTTCGACAGTGGGTAGTCTCATGTACGTCATGCTTTGCACACGACCAGATATTAGTTATGCGGTTGAGATTGTAAGTCGATTTTAGTTGGATCTAGGACCGAACCACTTGGTTACGGTTAAGCATATTTTTAAGTACCTGAGAAGGACTCGAGGGTATATACTTGTATATTCGGGTGAGGATTTAACACGTCTAGGATATAATGACTTGGATTTCTAATCCTATCTGGATTCGAGAAGATCGACTACTGGTTTTGTGTTTACTCTAGGCAATGGTGCCATTGTTTGGAGAAGTGTGAAGTAAGATTGCACTTCGGTTTCAATGATGGAGGCCCAATATATGGCAGCTAGTGATGCTTCGAAAGAAGCAGTGTGGCTCCACAAGTTCCTTAGGGATCTTAAGGTAGTTCCTAGTATGGATAAGACGGTATCGCTATATTATGATAACACTGCAGCGATAGCTAATGCTAAGGAACCAAGATTTCACAAGAAGAGAAAGCATATTAATCGAAAGTATCATGTGATAAAGGACTTCGTAGAGAGTGGGCATGTTGCTTTATGCAAAATCGCATCTGAAGAAAATTTAGCTGATCCATTCATGAAGGCACTAATTGGAGAGTTTTTGAGAGGCATGTGGAAGCTATGAGGATACGGGATTTGTCATATTTACTCACTTAGTGTAAGTGGGAGATTGTCACACATGTATGCCTTAAGGAGTAAAAATATAATATGTTTTTGGAGACATTTTTATCAATAAAGAATTTATTTATTATTCATATATTAAATTGTTGTCCTCTTTACGTTCATATTTTGTTGGATGTATGATAAGTAAACAAAAGCCTGAGACTGTCAGTCTAAGCCTTTAAAATCAGGCATATGATGATAGATTATGTGGAAAATATGATTCTAAAGGTGACAGTTTAAATCATAAGATCCACAATCAAGGGAATAAAGTTAGGCGCTTTACTCAAAAGATTATTATGTTGTCTATATCCCTAACAGGAGATGATTTGTCTTGGCCATCGAAGGTGGACTCCGCGAATAGAAACATTGATATATTGTCATAGGTGACGATACATTAGATTGGGACATAAAGTGTAATTGATTTAGATTAATAATTTTGTCTCAGCAAATTAAATTCACTTTAGACAATCATATGTGTTGTGTCTTAATCCTGAGATGAATAGTAGGCCCATTGTCTTGACTTATATCTTTTGATGTATCAAAGGGTGACATCCATAATTTATGTTGGTATGCATACTGGTACATTGGAGACATGACTCTTGATAACGTAGACTTGTTATTTATAGATATGGAATCCATAGCTTCTCTTTAGAAGTCGATGATATTCTCTTATATGCGTTATCCTATAATTGAAAAACTAGAGTACTCAACTATTTGGATACATAAGTGTAACTGAATGATATACTATCTTTGGATCATAAGTTTTTCGATGGTGAGATAATAGAATGTATGAGAAAAATGATTGAGAATTTAAGACAAAATTTATCTTTAATCTGATTAGGGATAATCCTATAGGAATACGATACATTATGATATGTCATGTACACTTAGCTATTAGGCTTTGTAATTCTGTATAGTTCAAGAGTACAGTACCATGCTTTTAGTGGAGTAGCATTAGAGTTGATAATTATGAAATGTATATCTAAGATATTGAGTTTCACAACTATCGAGAGCTTGAACTATATAGGTCTATCATATCCGATTTGCTAGCTCATAATAAATCTTGTAATGATACGGGGTGTTTTTCTAATAAATTAGTGACTTATGTTAAATTATTAATTGGCAGAAATTTGATAAGATCAGATAATTCATGTCTATTTATCAGTTAAATTAATTTTGTGTAAATTAATTTAAGATAAACTTGTTGAATTATCAACAATATTTATTTTCCTAAAGATTATCTAGATATGGTTATTTTAATTAGATAACTTTTCTATTGGGTTATTTGAATTAAACTAAGGCTTTATCCAAAGAATCTTAGGTGGGAAATAAAAGACTCATAGGGATCATTTATCGTAGGTTCGTCAAGCTGATCTTTGATTTCAACCTATTGACGGAGTAAGTTCGGCAGGCCGATTTGCTACTTCGGTCTACTGCCCAAACAATAATTTGATCACATGTTTTTTATGTGATTTTATTAGATATTGATCTAGATTCAAATTTTTGAGGCCTTATTTGATAAGAACTAACCCCTTGGTCCAACTTTTATAAATAAGGAGTAAGACTTCATAATTATTAAGGTTAGTTGAAAGATCAAGAGTGAGTATTCTATTCTATGAGTCTTTGAAACTCCCCTATAGAGCTATTGTTCACAAATCACGAACAGTAGTTTTGGGTATTTCTTAGATGGTTGGAAGGAGAGTCACTAGAGAAGAGCTGTACGAGATGTGTCCACACATAATTCGATCGTGGATAAAGAATAGCAAAGAAGACCAGTTGGTTGAGGGTTTTTTGGAATGCCTTTCTCTTCACAGATTGCAGGAGCTCTTCAACAAACAAGGTTAGTAAGATCTGGTTAATTTTTACATATAGCGTGTCAAACTTGTGTTTTAAAAAATACTCTAGTATAGAAATTTTTAAAATTTTTGTTGTGTATTACTTTTCCAACAACAATTGTTTATTGAGGTCACATGTTGCTATATTATAGGGAATATCGATGATCTCTTAAGAGCAAAAATAAAGATTAGATGACTGCTATACGGATTATTGATAATACTTGAGGTGATATTTGAAGATTAAATGGTAAGATAAATGACTATCTACAAGATGACTGCTACGTGGATCATTGATAATCTTTAAGGATAATTTTGGAGACCAAACTCAGTTGGCAACTCAAACATGTATCCATAATTTTATGAATTGCTAGCAAAGCCCTAGAAATGATGTTAAGGAGCATGTGCTAACTATAAATTGGCCATATGATTGTTTATATCAAATGAGACTAATATAGATAACTTTTGATTAGCGGAGAGGTTAAGGAATAAGTAGGAACAAACCTCGAAGAAGGATCCAATGAAAGCTATTTGTTTTCATAGTAGGAGAATTAGTTACTTTAAAAGAGACTATAAGAGTGATGACTCTACAAAGTTAGAGTTATTCTTGTAATTTAATACAAATATTTTTTCTATGTTCTCGATATTTTTATTTAATTTTTCTCATTTTTATATATTTTATGTTTCTTTTAGTTAATTTGATTTGATTTTAATTAGATTTTACTATTACTGCTACTGTTGCTGCTATAATTTGATAATTTAGAATTAATTTGGGGTCAAAAAGATGAAGAAATTCAAATTGAAAACAACTTAAAGGGTACCACCACGTGCGCAACTAGGTCTTTTCCTACTCATGATATTCTTACTGTCTAATCGGCATATGGATAGCCAAATGGATGCATGCATTACACCCTAGACAAAGGTGAATTTCTAGCAGATCAACAGCAACACTCGCCTTCTCAAGCAGCGCTACGTATATTCGTGTCAGTGCATATTTTAGTTGTGTCTGCATTATTGCTTCATATCAATTTTTGGTCCCTGCATAGCTGCTCTCTTGGCCAACCTTGCATCGCCATGCTATCTCTACCTCATTGCTACACCAATGCCATCACAACACATGTCATTTGTGTTAGATGACCTTTTAGCTGGTTCTCTTTCTCATTTTTCGGCATAGATTTGATACCTAATTAATAGAGCCAGCCGCCATTTGTTTAGGGCTTTGCACAGAGGCTGAGAGGGCAAAAACATAGATGAAACAAATCCCAACTAGAGAAAATGGGACAAGAGAAAAAGAAAAATTTTGTTTTATTTTTATTTTTAGGTTTTGTGTTTAGTTTGGCTTTAGGTTTTGTTTTTATTTTTGACAAAATTAATGGAGAAGCCATTTTTGAACAAAAAATGTAAGGGAGAGAAGATGTAGAAGATGACCTTGGATCTCCATATGTGTTTTATTTTCTATTTTTTATCATCTTTTTATATTTTATGTTTGAGAGTGTTTATCTCTTCTCTTGTGAATATTTGTTTAAGGTTATGTATTAGTGTATTTGTTTTAGGGTTATCATATAGCCATGTTATGAATATTTGAATCTTCTTATTTTTAATTGATTGATGTTCTATTTCATAATATGTTGAGTATTTCAATTTGTGCTTAATGCTTGTGATTACCTTATCAAAAATAACATAATTAAGGTTGAAAAGTGATAATTGAATATGTCTTAATTGAAATACTATGAGATTATCATTGAATAGAGAACCTATGACACTTGCACAATATTTATGGATTTCTTGTTCTTAATGAATTTTGATAAATTTAAAGTTTTTATAAAGATGTAGGGAATTTGTTTATCAAAATATGATTGTTAATGCTTGAGAAAGATTAATCATTAATTTAGATAAATTCGTTAGTAGCATTGGAAATAGACATTCAATCATTTGACTAGATAATTTGAATAGGATTGATCGTGAAGAAATCAGAAACCCTAGAGTGTTAATTTATTAATTTCTTTTCATATTTGTTTTTTGTGTTTGGTTTTAAATTTAGGTTTATTTTATTTTATTTCAATGCATTCTTATTTTTGGTCATTCATATCATCTTAGAATTAGCTTAATTCTGGTAATTAATTAGTCAAACACAATCCTCGTGAGACGATGCTCTTGTTCATCTACTTTATTACTTGTTAAGTACACTTGTGTTGTAAAATCCACTAACAAAGGGCTTCCTAGCCAATGTGGGCACAAGGAAGTATATGCAATCTTTTGAAGATTGAAGTTTGTTTAGTGAGAGATCTGAAGACATAATTCATAAATTCTAGTCTATTTGTCATAATTGCAATTCCATGCATGGGTTCTTAGAGACGAGAATTCTACTTGACATAAGCTTCATGTTGATAATAGGTTATGGAATTTTGGTGTTGGTTTAAGTAGTGGGAAAAATACATCTTTAATTTGTTAGGCTTAGGTTTTATTTGTACATAAAACATGTATTAAAACGGTGTTGTTATCAAACCAAAATGTGATCACTTCTAGACACCAAATTCATATATAACTCTAAGAGGCTAAGATTTCTCATTCTAATAATGGAAAGACCTATCTTTAGAATATATGATTAAGTCATATAACCTTAATAAAATACAAAGGATGGTTAAATATGGTCCTTTAAAGTTTTTTTAAGGTAGTATCCTTATTGTAATTTGAATCTTGTTTATAGGAAAAAATGACCAAGAGATCCTATGGATCGAAGGAAAATTAGGCCAAAGAGGTCCTAGAACTCATGCATGGTAACATTTTGACTCATCAACAGTTTAGCATGTGGAGAGTATGAGTATTCTGTCACTTTAGTGGACAAATACTCTAAATATTGGTATGCGTCCCTAAAGCATTGCAAGAGTTAAACTTTTGAGAAGTTCAAAAGGTTCCAGGCGGAGGTAGAGAAGCAATTGTTTAGATCAATTAAGACATTTTAGATAGAGGTTTGGAATACCTTTTGGACAAGTTTCTAAGATATTTATTAAAAAAATGAGATTATATCCCATTTGACTACATTTGGAATTTCACAATAGAATTGTGTAGTTAAGAGAAATTATATGACCTCATTTGATGTGGTTCGGTTCTTGATGAGTGTTACTAGTTTACCCTTTTTCTTTTAGGGATATACATTACGAATTGCATGTCATCTTTTAAATGATGTTCTAACTAAAATAGTTCAAATATCCACAACTCAATTTAGATAGAGAATCTAGGAAGTTAGAACATCATTATGAAGTATGTATGTTTGTAAGATATCAAAAGGGGACGTTAGAAGGATTTTTTTTCTTGGTTTAGATGCAGGTGAGTTCCTAAAGGAAATTCAAATGCAGAAATTTAAGCCTCAAAGCAAAAGTGATGCTAAAGGAGATGACGACTGATTGGATCAATCATGTGGTTTTAAGTATGTAGTGTTCTAGTCTAGGCAGATAAAACCATCTGATGGTCAACAACCTTGGGAGCTTCATCGTGGTGGGAGAATCGTCATCATACAACCCGAGTGGTAAGTTGTTGAAGCCTTTAAAGATAAAGTTATAGATCATGATGATGATCCTACAATATACAAAGAGGCTATAAAGGATGTTGATGTAGATCTTTAAAAAGGGCTATGAATACTGAGTTGGAGTCTATGACCTCTAAAAAGTTTGGAAACTTGTGAATGTATCGAAAGGGGTAAAACCAAATGGATGCAAGCAGATCTATAAGGAAAAGAGAAATGGATGGAAAGGTTGAAACCTTTAAGGTTGGACTAGTAGCAAAGGGATACACACAAAAGAGGACATCAATTACGATAAAAAAGAAGCTTTCTTACTTGTTGCGATACTAATCTGGATCCTTTCATCCACTATTGACATGGATGTCAATATTGCTTTCCTAGATTGTAATGTTAAAGATTGTATCTATGTGAAACAACCAGATGGGTTCAAAGCAAGGCCGAAAGGATAAATTCTACAATTTGCTTAAAATCTATTTATAAACTGTAGTGTGCTTCCTGCTCAATTGAACATGAGATTTAATCAAATAGCCAAATCATATGGTTTAGAGAAAAATGTTGGAAAACTTTATGTTTATAAATGCATCACT
The DNA here is from genome assembly GCA_946598075.1 of Artocarpus hirsutus. Lineage (NCBI taxonomy): Eukaryota > Viridiplantae > Streptophyta > Magnoliopsida > Rosales > Moraceae > Artocarpus > Artocarpus hirsutus. The sequence continues at coordinate 24,968 of CAMOHE010056307.1, read as the reverse complement.
AATGGGAAGGTGGTTATTCTGGTATTGTATGTCAATGACATATGAAACATGTTGTTGGTCAAAGTTTGGTTATTCAAATGGTTTGACATGAGAAAATGAAGATGCTAATTACGTCTGCATATTCATCTCGTTAAAAGATAGAAAAAATAAAACGATAGCTCGTTCCAAGTGACATTCATAGACAAAGTTCTCACTAGTGAGTAGTTTGGAATTACTCTTTCTAGGGATAATTACACAAAGACACCAGGAGAAAGAGTGTCATAAAGAAAGTCCCTAACATTTTGACTATGGGAAGTCTCGTGTATGTTTGCACTAGACTGAATATCTATTACATGAAGGTTAGTCGTCACCAGTCTATTCTAGGTTTGACAATTAGATAGGGGTTGAGCATATGCTCAAGTATCTAAGGAGAATATGGAATTATATGCTAGGGTATTTAGAAAGGACACAACATCGATGGAATACACATATTCAATTTTAAATAAAAGATAACTCAAGACAGTCGATGTTAGGGTTGTTTTTACTTTGTCAGTAATGTTGTTGTGTAGAGAAGCATTATAGAGAAGCATTAAGCTAAGTTGTACCATAGACTCAACGATGAAGGGCTGAAAATGTCCTTGCCAATAGGGCATCTAAAGAATTATATGATTGAGAAATGTTCCTTAGAGGTCTTGAGCTAGTTCCTATACAAAAACGCCTATAGTACTATATCACAACAATGTTGCGACTATAGCTGTTGCTAGGGATTCAAGATACAACTAGAGGAGTAAGTACATCAACATAAAGTATAAAGTCATTAAAAACTTTGTACAGGGTGGAGATGCGATGGTATATAAGATTGATCTCTTTATTTTTTATAAAGTTATTTTATACTTAATTGCATATATGTTTGTTACGTTCTAGGCATTTTAATTTTCATTTTCTTCAATTATGTTCTATTTTTATTTTTATTTTAATTGATTTGATTTAATTTGTTTTTATTTTGAACTTAGTTTAATTTAATTTTAATTTTTCCCACCAAATTATTTATTTTTCCTTACTTGTTTAAGTAATTTAGGTGAAAAGCGATATATATAGTTTTGAAGCTTAAATGGTCAAAGTATAAGAAAATTCAAAAACAAATGCAGCTAAAATGAGTGCCACGCATGAAGAAACAACTTATGATCCAAACCGTCGATTGCGATCAAAAGATGATCCAAATCAATGCGTGAAGATCCTCCCCGACAGGCACGGGTCCCAGTAGCCATTGGCAACGCTACAACAAATGACAGCGCACCACTTGTCGTTATTGTGTCAGGACCCCACTGAGGTAGGCCCAGATTTGCTGCTCATTGATACATTGCTCTTCTATGCACCCACGCGCTTTAGCGAGTCTAACTACACCCCGTCATCTGAGTGGTCTCAGCTCCAGCACCAAACCAATGCTTGCGTGCCACGTTTCTAGAGTGCTAGAGCCTATTTCAGGCTCCTTCTTTCTCTTGCCTAGCGTGGGTTCTGTGGAGAATAAATGGGAATATCAGCTATAGTACCAAACTCCATTTTTAAGTAGGGAATGATGAGATTAAGAAGTATGCATTTTGTAAGGGTAAAATCGTTTATTTATATTTATATTTTTTGTTAAGTCTTTTAATTAATAGTATTTTTATATTAATAAGTTTTTTTATGTTTTAGAATACAAATGTATCTAATAATATGTTTTAGTGTGTTTTTATGCTTAATAATACTTTTGATAATTTGTAGAGTCGTTTCGGTGTTTTAAATATATGTTTAGTTTATAAATAATTAAAATCGTAAAAATAAATTTATGTGATTTTATTTTGAGTCTTAAAATGGTTGTAAGTAAGTTTTAGTTTGTAAATATATTCTATTATATTTTTAGTAATTTTTAAAAATATTTTTGAGTCTTTAATAATATATCTGTTAAGGTTTATTAATTTTAAAAATTTTTATTTTATTTTAATATGTTTCTGTGTATTTTATTGTAAAATAAATATTTTGTTTGTAAAATAATTTATTTTAATGTATTTTTTTTATTTTAGATTTAAAATCTAAAGAAAAAAAAAACGACGTAAAAAAGTGTAAAATCAACCTCAAATGCATAAGAAATTAAAAGTCAAAAAAGACATGTGGCAACGTTTGGACCGTTGGATCCAACACATGAATCAATATGGGCTGTTCGTTGATGCCAGCTGTCCCCACTAGTCAGGCCACTCTCCGATTTGAGTGTAATAGGTCGCATGTGCTCTTGCTTTTGTAGTCGTCGATTCAGCACGTTTTGACCGATCCAGTGGTTGAGAGGAAGTCTTTTACTTTTCTCTGCGTTAACTCGATCTAGCTTGTAATCCTAGTCTTTGTCAGCGCTTCTTATGGCCTTTACGTGTTGGTTCATTAGCCAAGAAGCATTGGATCTCGAACCCAAATCAACATATTAATGAACTGATCCGAAGGAAAAGAAAAAAAATATATAATAATTAGCTACAACTCTTTCGTGTCCGTGGATAAAAAGAATTTTCCTTTTAATTACATCCATGTTGGAAGCAATCAGGAAGGAATAAAAAAATAACAAAACAATAAAAATAAATAAATAATAAAATATAATAAAAAAAAGATGAATAGGGAAAAAAATTTTCTCATACCTTTCCCCTTCTTTGAAGGCACACCTTAGGCCTTTTGGCCTTTCTTTCTATCTTTCCCCCTTTGTCATTCTGCTGAGCATCTGGCTCAACAGTAACCCTTTTAAGGAGGATATATTATTATGGTACTTTTTTGACCTTATTTTTAATATTAAAATAATGTCTAAATTAGTGTAGAGAGTCTGGTGAGGTATAGAGATAATCTTATATATATAATACTTTGGTATAGCTTTTAACTCTATCTTTATGTTGTAATACTTATATTTTTATTGAATAAATTATATTTTCTGTTTTTAATCATTATTTTTAGTGTTGCTATGCTACCCATTTTTGCATAAATTCAAATGAAATAATGCTTAATTTTATGGAATTTCTTTTACTACAATGTGACTTGTTATGTTGTTGATTTTAGATATTTCATAAGACGAGGTTCTATTAAAATTAACATACAAAATTTATTCCATTTAAATATAATAATTTTGATTTGCTATTCTCTTTCTATCTCAAAATTATATTAGTTATAATTATAATGACAATAGTTATAGTTTTCATAGTTAGTGTACAAAATTACTAGTGAGAGGTAATTATTTTGCTATTTTTTATAAGAAAACTTTTATTGCATTATAGCTTGCTATCAATGTTGGGGGTTTGGTTTTGAAGAAGGTTTTGTTATATTGTCACTTTAGGTTGACTTATAAAATTAATAAAAGTGCTATCTATTAATGAGAAAAGATATAATAAATCAAATGTTTTAGATAATTATTTAGAGTTAACATTCTATATCAATTATAAAACATATAAGGGATTCTTGAAGCCTTACCTTGTTAATTTTATATTTTAAATTTTAAATTAAAATTATAAAAATATTTCTTTTATTTTAAACCTTGTTTTGAAATATTGCTTGTCGTTTTTATGTTTATTTTTACCAATCTTCTGAGTTTCAAATTCCTCTCTCCTTGTAAATACGACAATATTTCTATACTACAAACATCTATGTTTAAAGAAGCATTTTTGGAGATACAACAAAAAAATGTAGCGTCATTGCTAGGGAGGTGCTGTCACTTTTTCAAATCACTAAATTAAGCGAGAAAATAGGTAAGTAATCTATTCATATCCTTTGTAAATATTATTTTAAATATTTTATGTTTTAATTAGTGTGTCAATTGTTAAAAAAAATTCAAAAAATAAATAAATAAATAAATAATCTAAAAAATAAAAAATATTTTCTTTTTAATTATAGTTTGTACAATATTGTTGTTTGTTTGTTTTAAGTTTAGATTTAGGTCTCAAACTTAAAAATAAAACTTCATAAAACTTTAGAGCTAGGTTTTTCATAAAATAAATTGTGGTTTTGTAAAGAGTATTCTTTGAGAAAATTATGTTTGGAGGCTGGTACTGGTTCGAAAACCTTTTCTATAACCAGTTAAATTTGGAGATTCTCCTAATATCAGTCATTTCAAGAATGTTGTTTTGACTACGAGGTTGGTTCTTAAGGAGGCCTCGCCCCACTAATCTTTCCTTAAAACATCCTTAACGCATATAATTCTCAAGATCTACAAAATAAATTAGATGGACGCTTTTCACTCACAAATTTATTCTCTCTAAATAAAGAAAAGCTTAGCATCTCGTCTTTCCCTTGTAAATTAAAAATTAAAAATTTAAAAAAAGAGAAACACTTAGGGTTAATGCTTTAACATAGAGAGAAACTAGGCCAATTTGCTAAAGCTTCTAACTTAGGAAACCCTAGTGAAAAATCGTCAAACTCTTCTCAACATCCTCTAGTTCTTTCAAATCCATCTGCAATGGCAAATCTTGGTGAGAATCCTCAAAGAATTTTGATGAAAGATTACATGCACTTGTCTCACACGTTAACTCCTTCATGTATTATGGTTCCATCGAATCTTCTATAATAGGATTTAAAGCCAGGCATGATTCAGATTTTTCCACCCTTCTTCAGATTAGAAAGCGAAAATCCTTATGTTTATGTTCATGAATTTAAGGAAGTTGCCACTTTTAACGACCTCCCTGACATTGTTGATTTCATTAAATTGAAATTCTTTCCTTTCTCTCTAAAAGATAAAGCCAAAAGCTAGCTTAATTCTTTAAGACCTCAATCCATCGAATCATGGGATGGCATGACATATGCCTTCTTCTAGAAATATTATCCATATTAAAAGACCAACAATATTAAGAAATAAATTCTAACTTTTTCCTAAAATGATATGAAAATTTCTATGAAGCTTGGGAAAGATTCAAAGATTTGTTAAGTTAATGTCCTCACCATGGTTACGAGAATTGGCATCTTGTCAGCTTCTTCTACGAAGGACTCATAAATCATGATCGCCAGTATCTAAAAGTGATGTGCAATGAAAAATTCTTACAAGAGGATCCTAAAAATGTCAAGGAATTTCTTGATAAATTTGCTGAGAAAGTTTATTTGTGGGATCAATTAGATATTTCTCAAGAAAGAGGATAACTATGGCTTTAAAGTTCAAGTTAAAAATCTTACAAGGGAGTTAGAAATCCTCAAAGCGAAGAATGAGATAGGAAGTCAGGTTGTCACAAGAGCTAAATTGCAAGGAACAAGCTTTGTAAATGGAAGAGTTAAACAATAGCCACAAAACTATCATGCTTATCAGGAAACGATAGGAGTATATAAGGAACAATGTAATGCCTTAGAAATATATTATAAACCTTATATTCCTTATCCTGAAATTCTTAATCCTGATGGAAAGAGCAATTTAAATTTTGACAAGAGGAATTTTAATCAAGAACAATCATTTGGAGATCAATAAGGAAATGAAGCAAAAATGCATCTTAGAGAATTTGTTCCTCAGCATGATTCACACTTATCAAGTAAATCTCTTGAGGATACATTACAAGTATTCATTAAAGCACAAAAAAGTCAAATCAAAAAATTGAAGCTGCTATTGCACAAAGGTTGAAATTGATTGAAAAAAGTTCATATCAAACTCAAAATATGAATTAAACTCTAACACAAAACAGAATAATGATGAAGAGATTAGTCATGTTACCACTCGCAGCAGTAAATTGGAAAAATCAAACACCGCATATGTGAGTAATAAAGAAGTTGTTCTATAAAAAGAAGAAGAAGTGAACAAGCTTTCGGTAAAAGCTCCTTTCTCCTAAGCACTTCAATCCACTAGGATAGTGCCAGATAATTATGGACAAATCTTGGAGCACTTAAAGCAAGTTCAAATCAACCTTTCTCTTTTGAAAATACTTAAACAAGTGCATGTTTATATCAAAATTATGAAAGACTTATGTGCTATGAAAAGGAAGCATCATGTCATAAAGAGTGCTTTTTTTGACTGAGCAATTAAGTGCAGTTCTTGATCAGAGAGTACCGATCAAGTACAAAGATCCCAGATATCTTATAATCACTTGTAACATAGGAACCTATGAAATTACTTAAGCCTTGTTAGACTTAGGAGCAAGCGTCAATCTAATGTCTTATTCCATTTACTAGCAACTAAGACTTGGAGAGATTAAGCCAACATCGATGGTCTTACAACTGGTAGACCAGTCCATCAAAGAACCACGAGGGATAATTGAAGATGTTTTGTTGCAAGTTGATAAGTTCTATAAACCACTAGATTTTCTTATTTTAGATACTCAATATAAGGTAAACATGGAGTCAAAAATTCCTATCATCCTTGGAAGACCTTTCTTAGCCACGGCTAATGCTCTCATCAAGTATTCAAATAGTCTTATGAAAATCTCTTTGGAAATATGACTCTTGAAGTGAATGTTTTCCATATTAGGAAGTAATTTCAAAGCAATGATGAGTGTTTTTATACTGAAATCATTAATAAAGATGTTTTGGAAGTATCTCTAATGCAAACCAATGTGTTAGAGAAGTCTTCCAAAGTTCTGATCTTGAAAATCCCAATCCCATTTTTGATATTCCCAAATATTCACTGGATAAAGGAACAAAGTTTTAGCAACCATGTTTTGAAAAGTTGTTTCCAGAAGAAGAAAAGCCAAAACCATCCACTGAAGAGATTCTAAAAGTTATCCCAAGTTCCTGAAGGACTGAAACATGCATTTTTTGAAGCTGATGAATTTTTCCTATAATCATTTCATCCAAACTTGATGAATCATAAGAGTGACGGTTAATCAACATGTTAGGAGATCATAAAACTACATTGGTTAGGCAATAGCTGATATCAAGGGTATTAGTCCCTTGATTTGCTCCCATCATATTCAATTGGAAAAAGGTGTTTATCCAAGAAGAAATCCCCAAAGAAAGCTAAACCCAACAATGAAAAAAGTTGTGAAGAATAAAGTGTTGAAACTGTTAAATGTGGGTATCATTTAGCCCATTACAAACAATAAATGGGTTAGTCTAGCTCAAATTGTACCTAAGAAGTTTGGTGTAACCGTGATAAAGAATGAAAAGGAGATCTTGATCTGATAAGATTTTTCACTAGATGGCGAATGTGCATGGATTATCGAAAGTTGAAAGTCGCCAATTGGAAAGACCATTTCCCACTCCTATTCATTGATTAAATCTGAGAACGTGTAGCTGATTATCCTTTCTATTGCTTTCTCGATGGATATTTAGGATACTATCAAATAGAAATAACATTAAAAGAGTAGGAAAAGACCGCATTTATATGTCTTTTTGGCACTTATGCTTTTCGACATATGCCATTTGGACTTTGTAACGCTTCAGCTACATTTCAAACATGCATGATGAGAATTTTTAGTGACATGGTTGTAAAGATTATAGAAGTTTTCGTGGTTAATTTGACTGGCTTTGGTGATTCATTTGACACTTGTTTGCTTAACTTAGAAGCCGTTTTGAAAAGATGTGAAGAAAAAGGCCTTGTGTTAAATTCAGAAAAATTCCATTTTGTGGTTCCATTTGGCATAGTACTTGGACACATTGTCTTTGAACGAGGAATTGAAGTTGATCTAGCTAAGATTGAACTTATTTCAAACATGGCCAAATCAAAGACAATTATAGATGTTTGATCTTTTCTTAGACATGCTGGATTCTATAGGAGGTTCATTTGGAAATTTTCAACCATATCAAGACCATTAGGTAATCTCCTATTGAAAGATGCAGTTTTTCAATGTACAAAAGAATGTAAAGAATCTTTCCAAACACTAATATGTAAGCTGGACTTTACACCTATCCTGTAATCCCCTGATTGGAGTTTACCATTTGAAATTATGTGTAATGCCAGCAATTATGATATAGGATTTGTTTTAGGGCAACAAAGGGAAGGAATATACTATGCAAGTAGAACTTTCAAGAGCGCTCAAATGAATTACTCAACAATTGAAAAGGAATTAATTGTTATATTATTTCCTCTTGACAATTTTTGTTCATATCTGATTTGTTCACCTATCACTGTTTTCACTGATCATTTAACCATTAAATATCTATTTTCTAAAAAGGATTCTAAGGCCTGACTTATTAGATGGATCCTTCTTCTGCAAGAGTTTGATTTGACCATTAAGGACAAGAAAGGAGTTGAGAATGTGGTAGCTGATTATTTTTCTCATTTTCAATTCAATGATTCTGTCGATGGCCTACCAATTCATGATGAAGTTCCTAACGAACATCTGTTTTTTGTTACAAAGTTATCTTGGTATGAACACATTGATAATTACTTGGCAACTAAAGAAATTCCATCTGCTTAGATTTTACAAGACAAAAGAAAGTTTTTTGGTTGAAGTGCTTAACTTTTACTAGGATTACTCTTACCTTTTCAAACAATGTCATGATTGAATCATGAGGTGTTGCATTCTTGAAGATGAAGTATTTAGTGTCTTAAAATTTTGTCATACTGATGCATGTGGTGGTCATTTTTCTTCAAAGATGACTGCTGTAAAGATTCTCCAATGTGGTCTTTATTGGCCCACTTTATTCAAAGATACTTATCACGACTATCATTAATTGCGAAAATTGTTAAAAACTTGTTACTTTGTCCTGTAGCTATATGATTCCTCTAAACCGAATTATTGCAATAGAAATATTTGATTGATGGGAAATAGACTTTATGGGACTTTTTCTACCTTATTCTGGTACCTATATATCCTCCTTGCTATGGAGTATGTTTTAAAGAAAGTTGAAGCCGTGGCATGCCATACCAACGATAACACAACTGTTATAAAGTTCTTGGAAGAAAACTTGTTATCTTGGTATGGTGTCCCACATGCTATAATCAGTGATCAAGGCACATATTTTTGGAACTGTTCTTTTAAAGGTCTAATGCCAAAGTACAATGTAATTCATAAAGTTTCGACTGCCTATCATCTATAGACAAATGGACAAGCTCAGTTAGAAAATAAAGAGATCAAACAAATCTTGGAAAATTGATGAATCCATAACAAAAAGATTGGTCTTCACATCTTCAAGATGTATTCTGGGCATAAAGTATTGCTTACAAAGCTCCCTTAGGAATGTCTCCCTATAGGCTAGTCTTTAGAAAAGCCTGTCATTTACCTATAGAACTTGAACATAATGCTTTTTAGGCTATTAAAGCTCTCAACTTTGATTTTAGTGCTGTAGGTATTGAACGGAAACTTCAACTCTCTAAACTTGAGGAATTAAGGAATGATGCTTATAACAATTCACAAATTTACAAAGCAAAAATAAAAGCATTTCATGACAAGCAGATCTTAAGGAAGAACTTTGAGCCAAATCAACGAGTTTATCTATATGAATTTTGTCTCCACCTTCATCTTGGTAAGTTAAAATCACGATGGACTGGTCCATATATTATAAAATAGGTTTTCCTAGATGGTGTTATTAAAATCAAAGATCCATCTGATGGAAGGATACTCAAAGTAAATGCCCAAAAACTGAAAATCTACATAGAATAGATAACTAAGTCCAAAGAAGTCACTCTTGTGGCTTTATTTACTAACCTTAAGTAGTTTTCCGTCACTTTCTTTTGTAAATATTTATTTTTGTTCTTTTTTTTTATTTTGTTTCCTACTTAATTTTTATTCATTAATTTTTCATTAAAAAAACCCCTCAAAAGTTGAAAATGAATTTTAAAGTTAATTCTTGTAGAACGGCTATGTAAAGGAGGATATAATCAATTTTAATTAGTAAATACTTTGTATTTGTAGCCTCTTGAGATGCATTCTGAAGAATCTAAGCAAAAAACATGATTTTTAACTTTCGCAAAAAAAATAAAGTCTTAGGAATCTGATTTTAAAAGACCTAGTTTGTAATTTATTATTGTATGCTTATTTTAGCTACAGATCATCTCTGCAGCTGTGCTAATTCAGGTAACATTTTTGCTGCTTTCGCTATTCTTTTTATACATTGACGACAATGAATAATTTAGGTTAAGAGGAAAGGGTTATGCATCACTGCTATGTGAAATTGTGCCAAAGTTTTTCTATTTTTGCCCTTTTTTTATTTTTGCTCTAGATTTTTGTGTGTTTTTCATTTTTGTGTGTTATTTTGTAAGTTTTTTTAAGTCATAAAATTAAAAAGAAAAAATGTTTTATAATTATTAGTTTCTCAGTAATTAATGTATTATTATTTTGTTTTAATTTATGAATTTCATATTAATGTAATATTATTTTTTTATTCTTTATATTGTTTGACTTTATAGACTCTCAAAACTTCAGTTTTATTTAACATATTTATGTGTTTATTTTTCAAAATGTTTCTAAGCCCATTCTTTTCACACATGTACTTTAATGCTTAATTGTGTGGTAAGTGATATCTATGAATATTTGAGTTTTGTTATTTCTAAAGATAAACAATTAAAGGCTGTAACATTTTCAAAATTAATTAACTAATTAATTAAAAAATAAAAAGAGATAAAAAGAATGCATAAATAAATAAAGTATGTAATGCTATAAATTAATGAATAATGTTAGATGAGTTTAGTTTTGTAGCTTCTTTAACTCAAGTAAGTAAGTTCTAAGGGGTGCTTCAACACCTAGAACTTTAGGCCAATTGGTCTACTCCCAAAGCTCATTAAATAGGGTTATAGAGAAAGTTAAAGGAATTAGACATTACACTATCCATAATTGTAAAATTGATTTAATTTTTATAAATATTTCTGTTTTAAGTTTCTGTTCTTATTTGTTCTAATAAATAAATTTGAAATGATGCTGCTTGTAGCAGTGATTTGAATTAAAATATCATAACAATTTTATTCTTAGCTTTTGATGAAACATCATAATTATTCATCATCTCTTTTTGTTCTAAGTTTGGCTTATTTACATTTTGTTAAATAGCTTTTAAATTGTTCAAATAAAATTTTTGTTTTATTAGTCTATCTGGTTAAGTTAATTAAATTATAGTTAAATGATTTGCAGGGAGTTGATTCCTAAAGAGAGGAAAATGAGGGAAAAAAAAGGAAAAAAAATGTTTTATTTTCATTTTTTATGTTTTGATTTTAGTTTAACTTTAGGTTTAGTTTTTATTTTCCACAGGATCATCAAATAAGGCATTTTTGAACAACAGAGCAAGGGAGAGGAGATAAAGAAGATGACCTTGGCTCTCCAAATGGGCTCTATTTTCTATTTTTCCTAATCTCTTTATATTTTGTGTTTCATAGTGTTTTATCTATTATTTTGTGAAATTTTTTTATGGATTCGTTGTTGGAAAACAAGTATGCAATGGAATTTTAAAAATTTTTAATAAAACCTTTTCTACAATAATGAGTTAATCATGCTATATATCATAAATTTATTCATAAACCTTCATACCTTAGCAAATCGATAACCACACTTCTCGCAAAATTAATTTGGCAGAATTACTACATAAGAATTGCGTCTGGAATAGCCTTAACCAACAAATCTTCTTTGTTATTCTCTTTTCTATGATAGAAATGCAAGTGGGCACACAAAGTGTAATTCTCCTCTTTGTAACAATCCTCCTTCAAACCACAAGAGAAAACCTAGAATTATTGTTCTTGATGTTAAACAACGATTCTATGAAAGTTTCAGTGTTTCTCTCTATGGAACAGTCTTTCTAAATTTCTTAAGTGATCTAATTAAAAATATGAATAAGTCTCCTATTTATAGTAGCTAGTCGAGCATCGCTTCTACTCAAATAAGGCTTCCAAATTTGCAATTGGACTAAAAATCCATGTTATAATGCATCAAAATGCATCACTTGGATGATGCTCACCAACTGTCGGTCCCACAACCAGTTTTCCAGTTTGTCTTATTTCAACAGGCCAGACCTTTTCACCAGCCAATTGGTTTTACATAACAATGGAATTCTCTCTACTTTATTTTATATGAAATCTTTCATTGAGTTTCAATTTTAATTCAAATAACCTAACGTAGAAGTTACCTAATTAAAATAGTCATATATCGATAATCCCACATCAAAAAAATAGATACAAGTAACTTAGTATGGTTATTTTGATTTAGTTCATGAAATTAATTCAATCAATAAACTAACATGAATTATCACAATTCAAACAACCAAATTTTGAACCAATCATAAAATCAACATAAGTTACCAATTTGTAAGAAAAAACATCATATTGTTATAGGAAAATAAATGAGCTAGTAATAGGGACCCGATAGATATATATAGATCAAGCTTGTATAATTATAAAATGACATGTCTCTACACTCTTGAACTATATACAAGATTACGAAACTCCAATAAGTTTTTTGTCCATGATATATCATGGTGTGCACCATCCTCATAGGATATTCATAATCGACTTAAGGATAAATTTTGTTTTATCCTCTTGATCATATTTATCTTATATTCCATTATCTCACTATTGGAATACTTACTATTTATAACCAATACAAATAGTAAACTATTTGGTTACACAAATGGATTCAAATAGCTTAGAGTTCTAGTTTTCAAATTCTAGGATAATGCCTATTAGAGCATATCATTAGCTCTGAAATAGAGTTATAAATTCCATCTTTGAATAATGAGTCTACGTTATTCAAAAATCATGTCTATAACGTACTAGTATGCATACCATTATTCAATTCAAGATGTTACCTTTTGGTACATCAAAAGACACAAGTCAAGAGTACAGACCCATTATTTCATTTGAGGATTAAGATATAATACATATGATTATCTAAAGTAAATTGATTTATTCAAGTAGAATTATTACCTAAATCAATTCATCTTTTCTCCCAGTTTAATACATTACCAGTGATGACAATACACTAATGTCTCTATTCGTGGAGTTCCTACTCATATAGACAACATAACAATTTATCATGAATAAAGTGTACAACTTTATTCACTTAATTACGGACCTTTTATATTTAGACTGTCACCTTAAAAATCATGTCTTTTGGATAATCTGTCTACCATATACATGATCTTAAAGGTTTAAAATGATAGTATTAAGACTTTAATTTGCTTGTCATACATTCACCATAAATGAATATAACAAGGACAAATTTGATAGTGACATATATAATAAATTCTTTATTGATCAAAATCTCAAAATAGTAATATTGTTTAATCTTTAGGGCACTAGATCTAACATTTGTTTCTTTGTTTTAGGGTTTTCATTTAAACATGTTATGAATATTTGAATCTTCTTATGTTTAATTAATTGATGTCCTATTTCATAATATATTGAGTATTTTATTTTGTACTTAATAGTCTTAATTGAAATGCAATAAGATTATTATAGGATATAGATATTTATGAAACTAGTACAATATTTATAAAAATTTATTGTTCTTAGTAAATTTTTAAAGTTTTCTCAAAGGTGGAGGAAACTTGCTTATCAAAATATGATTGTTAACGCTTGAGAAAGATTAATTTATTTAGAGAGCTTGAATAAGATTAATCATAGTGAAATCAAAAACCTAGAGTTTTAATTCATTTTTTTCTTTTCATATTTATTTTCATGTTTGTTTTTAAATTTAGTTTCATTTTATTTTATTTCAGCGGATTTTTATATCTGATTGTTCAAATAAGCTTAGAGTTAATCAAATTTCATTAAATATCCAATCAAACACAATCCTCGTAGGATGATACTCGTACTTATACAATTGCATTTAAAATCCATCAAAGATAGCATCTAAGGACAACCTATCGGTCCAAATAGGCTTACTAAGACTAGGAGTTTTAGAAGGATGGTAAAGGCATGGGGATGCAGTGTATGTCACATATACTCACTTAGAACAAGTGAGAGATTGTTAGGATTTGTACCTTAAGTATAAAATACTATTAGTGTATTTAATAAACATTTGTTTTCCAGTAAATAATAATGTTATATTTCATGTTCAATGGAGAAATTATCCTATTTACTTTCATATCGTTGATTGTATGATAGGCAAACAAAACATCTTTGACTATTATACTAAATCTTAAATCAAGCATACATGAGATTCATATGCGGAAAGATATGATTGCATGATCAATAATCAAATTATAGTCTGCAACTTGTGGAATAAAGCTGGTGACTTTATTCTTGATAAAGTTTTAATAGGATCTATATCTATTGGGGAGGCGGTTTATCTTTGTTGTCATGAGCAAGTAAGGCTCTATGGTAGACACATAGATTACACATTGGACTGGACCTAAAGTGAATTGATTTATTAGTAATTTTATTTATACAAATATATTCATTTTAATAATCATTTATGTTTTATCTTAATCTCAACGAAGGCTCATGACTCTATGCTTATAGCTTATGTCTTGATATACAAAGGTAGGAACTCTAATGATTAAAGATTCTATTTGTCGATATGTTAGAGGTATAACCTATATTCCATAAGAATATAATTTAGAGATACAGAATCCATAACTCCTTGACAAGAGTAAATCCTTCTAAAGGCATTATTTGGGAAGTTGGAAAAAACATGGCCCCAGTCATCTGAATACATGCAGTAATCGAATGATATTCCATTTGTATTTGTTTTAAATGAAGATTTTTCAAATAAGTAAAATACTGAAACTTTAGGACAAAATAGTTGGGAAGGTAAAACCAAACATTAATCAACTATGGATAACCTATGGGACACACATAATATGAGAGATCATGGATAAATTAATCAGAGTCTTATAAATCAATATAATGTCAAGAGTACAACTTGTAGACGTATAGTGGAATGACAACAAAGTTGGTAATGAATAAATAAATAAATAAATAATATGAGATCATTTAATTTATAATTATAAGAGCTTGACAATATATATCTGTGGGGTCCTAACTAGCTCACTAACTTCAATAACGAATTGAGTGATAGTTGTTTACTATGGGTAATCTAAGATGTATTCAGTTTAGGCTTATTAGGCTTGAACTGGGTATGCACATGAGTCCATTTAGACTATTAGTGCCAAGGGCAATCCAACGGGACTGGTTGTGGCATGTTCTGCAAGACTATTTCAAGAAATTAATTGTTTAATTAATTTTAACAAAATGGTTATTCAAATTAAATTTGGGATTTTAAATAATTAACTATTTGAATATTGAATTTAAACAATTAACTTAAAACCTAATTGAATTTAGTTTCAAGAATAATTCTTATTCATAATTATTTAAATTGGATAATTTTCATCATGATATAATTCTAATTGAAATTAGAATTATTAAATTAGAAAGATTCTAGAAATTACAGTTTTCTATTTTGAAAAAAGAAAAAAAAATGAGGCTAGACATTATGGGCATGTGGCGAACACCACATAGAATTTTCCTATAGATGACGTGGACCACATGGAAATTTCCTTGTAGATAGTGACTACTACTAAGTTTCTTAGGAGACAAGTTTTTCTAGGTTTTTCAGTTTAAAAAGGATACCTTATACTATGCTCTATAAATAGAGACCTTGAGTCCCCGTATTTTTTTTAACTACCTAAGGGCAAATTGTAGAGAGAAAATTTCTTGGTCGTCCTTAGTAATTTATTCTCTCTAACTGTTTAGTTAATGGAAGGAGAAACTTGGAGTGAAGGCTTGCTTCGTTATGCCCACATAGACCATGATTTGCTAAAAGAGAATAGTATTGAAAATCTAGTGGTGGAGATTTAAAGATTTTCTGTTGCAACGATCAATTTTTACTTTTAAGAGATTAGTATTACATTATTGCTCATAACAAAAAGAGTTGCTAGACAAAAAATGAAAATTTAAAGTAAAGTGCGAACTTTGCAAACAAGTTAGCAATCTGCATATTAGAAATGATAAAAGGTAACGTGAGAGTGCCAATGTGAAAGTGATGTCGAGTAATTTGACAATCAATATCAATATATTTTTTGCGCTCATAGAAAACTAAATTGCACACAATTTGAATAGCACTCTTGTTGTCATAATACAAAGAAGTAAGTGGATGAAGAAAAACACTCGTGTTTGCAGGTAGCCAACATAACAAAACAATTTTACAAGTAGTGAAAGCCATAAGAGAGTCATTCAAAAGAATACAAAGGTTAGCAGTAGACTTGCGATTGTAAGGTCACCCCAATCAACATCAAAGTACATATGTAACTCTAAAGATGAAATAGATAGACGTAAATGACTTTGAAGTTAAGTTCCATGAAGATAACTCAAAATAAAAAGAACAACAACCTAATAAACTGTAGTAGGCAAAGTAACAAACTGGGTAACTATATAAGCAAAACATGCAATATTTGGATCAGTGGTGGTGAGATAAACTAAGCTACTAACAATAGTATAATATAAGCTAAGATTTTGTAAAAGAAAGTCATTAGAAGAAGAATACCAAGCACTAAGTTCAAAAGGTGTATCAGCATTCTTGTTATCTATAAGATGCGCATATTCAAATATGTTTGATATATACTTAGACTGAGAGAGAATAACTTGTCGGAGAAGATGCAACTTCAGTACCTAGAAACTAATGTAGCGAGCCCAAATCCTTCATTGCAAAACAATGAGCTAACTTAGACTTCAACACTACAATCCTATAAAATCATCACCAATAATAGTTATATCATCAACATACAAAGAAAGCAAAATACAATTGATAGTAATATTTTTGATAAATAAGGTTAGATCATGATAGCTAGGAAAATGCAAATGAAGTAATCAATGTAGAGAACTTCTCAAACTAGGCTCGAGTGCCTACTTAAGACAGTAAATAGCTTTTATATGCTTGTAAACTTCACCAAGTTGACGAGGAATGCCTAAAGGAGGTATCATGAAGACTTCTTTATGGAGGTCACCATTTAAGAAAGAATTTTTAACGTCCATATAAGATTTCTACCATCAACGAATATAAGCAACTACAACAAGGGTACAAAGTGTAGTTATTTCTACAACAAGAGCAAAATTCTCATCGTAATTTGTACCTTACACCTAAGAATGTCCCTTGCAACCAACCAAGTTTTATATATTTTAAATGGCCTTCCAGACTTAGTTTTGATTTTATATACCCAATGAGAATCAAGGGCTCTTTTATTTGGCAGAAGAGGTACCAAATCTTAAGTATGTTGCAATGCAACAAGTTCCTAAGCCATAGCCTAATGTCAAAATGGATCATAAATTGCCACTCTATAGGACAAAGACTTAGAAAATCAATGAATAAAACCTAAAAAGCAAACAAAAGAGCTAGAATAACAAGACTAAGCAAAATCTGATAGTCGACTGGACTTTTGAATACATGTAGGATGAGCAATAGGAAAAGCTGCAACCTCAAGAGGTGATTGGTTAACAGTAGGAGGAGAGGGAGCAACATGTGATTCAAATGCCAAGGCAGCAGTAGTTGTTGAGCTATCAAGGAATTCCCCAAGAGTTAGGATATGAAGTAAGAGCATGTGAGTGTGGAACAGGGAGTGATAAAACATCAATATCTAGAGTGAAAGAATTAATTCAAATATATCAAAGTTTGTCAAATTATGAAAACTAATAAGAATGGAAAAGAAGGGTATATGCTCAAGAAACTTAACATGATGAGAGACATAATTTTTGGCTAAGTAACAACATAGCGATATTCCCTATGACCTACACCATGCTAGATATACAAAAGAAGATTTACTATGTTCAACATGAGCTAAAAGGACAAAACAAGGTGATCCTAACACACACAAGTATAAGCAATTAGGAGCACGACCATACAATTTCTCAAAAGGTGATAAATCTAAATTGTGTGAAGTGTAAATTCTAATTATTAATCAACTAAACAAGGATAAGGATTGCTTCTTCCCAAAATTCTCTACGAACATGGACTGACAACTAAAGAGAATGAGCACTCTCAACAAGATGCCTATATATCCTTTCAACAATATCATTTTGTTAGGGATATCTTTATAAGAAGTGTGATGAATAGTTCCATTGAAAGCAAGTAGTGTTAAAAAAATAATTTTAAAATTTTTATGAAATAGGATGTTGCAAACTCTTGATGCTTATTGTAGCTGCATTATGAGTTTGAGGGGATATTTCAAATCATATTAGTTATTATTTTTCTTCATTTATGGTAAGGGTAAAATGGTCCTTTTATTTTATATTAATGGTCTATATAAAGTCTATTTTTTGATGTACTTTTTAGTAATTTAGTAAGAAACCCTACTTTTTTTTACCTCCTCAATTCATTTAATTAGAGGTGTTCAAAAAAATGTCAAAATCGTCCAATCCAAACCAAACCGACCAAAATCATAGTTTTTTTTTTTGGATTTTTGGGTGATTTGGGTGGTTTTTCTACATAAATAATTTTAGGCAATTTGATCAATAGTTTGGACTCCACAAACTACCCTAATTATTCGCCTAAATCGTCCACTAATCTGCCATATATATAAATTTTTATCTTTTTACATAGGTTAATTTTTGTTATTTTTTAGATATAGGTTATTATTCATTAATTTTTAATTTAAAAGTTTCTACGCATATAGAATCAACCTTCCACACTCAATATCCAAGTTTAAATTGGATTCTATACTGGGTGATTTGGGTGGTTTTATTACAGTTTTCCTTAATCACATAAAAGCAACATCCAACATAAAAAATAACAATATCCAAGTTTAAATTGTAACTATCATGTTTAACGTTATTTAGTTGTTCTTTTCAATATTTAATTTGGTTGTTAGTTTGTATTTTGTAATTTGTAATTTGTAGACATAAACAAAATTCAGTTGATGGACTTTGAAATCTGTTATTATGATTTTTTAGTTTTGTTGTTGGTTTGTATTAAAACTTTGAACGTGAACTTTTAGACATCTGATTATTTTTGTTAAATATTAGAACTTTTTCAAAAGCAAATATTAAAATTTTTTTTTATAGTGAACTTAATCTCAAAATGCCTAAATCAAACCGCCCTAAACATTTTATGAGTAATTTGGTTTGATATGGTTTTTATCAAAAATATTAAACTACCCAAACTGCCCAAAGATTTTTTGTTTCGTTGGTAGTTTAAAAAAAACACCCTTAAACACCTATACGTTTAGTAGAGCCCACAAAAACTATGGATTAAAGTGCTTATCATTTTTTTTTCAAAAGAAAACAGATTAATATCACTTTTAACTCTTGAATTTTGGGGTCATTTTCACTTTGCATCATAAATATTAAAAACTCCAACTTTGCTCTTTAAATTTTATTATAGTCTCCCTTAATTCATTATATTAGAATTTTTGTTATGAAAACAATTTAAGGAAAGGAATTAGTCGTATTTAAACACAAGCAATTAGTCTTATTTAATCTCCTGTGTTTGATTTTATGTTAAAAGCAATTGAAAAAAAAAAAAAAAAATAGACCACACGTTCCCTCTTTTCCTGTTTATTTTTAATGCAAAATTTAACTGGGATTTAAGTGGAAATAATTTAGAAGTTGGGGGATAAAGCAAGAGCGCGCAAGATTTACATTGTAAAGGGTTAAAAAATAATCCTTAAAATATTTTGAGAACCCCTTCCGCGAAATTTCTCAGTCACTCTCGAGTTTAACAGCCTTCCGCGACGGCATTGACTACACTTAATGCTCTCTCTGTCTCCGCCAACGTTGGTTAAATCCGTCTCTCTCTCTTTCTCTCGTGCCACAGTGAGTGTTAGCTGCTTACTGCTCCTTCTACTAGCATTTCATAGGATGTTTCGATTTAAACCATAGAGAAGTATAATCCATAGAAAAGTATAATGCATGAGAGCTTTATATTCTAGCTTTTTACCGAAGCTTTAATGGTTTGAGCTACTCTTCAGACTTCTCTCTCTCACTCTCACGCATGCAATGCAGACTGTAAATGATGTCTGATATTGGAAATGAAAGTATCACTTGGATGCATTGTTTTGCCCATGTTTCTGTCTCTCTTTCTTTATGCAATCTCTAATCTCACTCAACTGCAAAACCCGTTTTCTGGATTTGGAAAAGGCTTCAACTCCACTACTCGCTTGTTCATTTCCAATCTCAGATTTTATACTCACAAACCGCTAGTTTTTTTCGCTGCTCACACTAAAAGGTTACTTACACTTTTGTCATTGCTTTAATTATCTGATTAATTTATTGCATTTACCATCTAAAGTTTATCTTTTAAATTTTCAGTTTTCTGTTTTGTCCAAGTAGAGTTTAGAAATTGGTGCCTTTCCTTGCAATGTTATTAGAAATTAGTTCGTGTCATGTCTCATATTTTATTACATGCATGAAGTCATTTCCTTTTAATTTTCACTTCATTTATCAATTTAGGGGCACATTGCAACACCTAATCAAATTCAGGGAAATTTTCCATCATAAAAAGTTTAGAGAGCAACTTGTCGATTCAGTCAGAGTTTAGGGTACAACAACCTTTTAAGAGCTTTGGTATTGGTAGCTTCATTACTTGCTATGAGCATTTTTTTTAACAAAGGTATCATTACTTGTTCATTCTTTTCATTTTTTTAATTTGTAGACTGGCATTTTGGGCAAGCCCATATATGCAATGTAACCGTTGTTATACTTTCTTTGATCCAAACCCTAATTTTGGGTTAAAAATTAAGTGCAGGATATTAGCCACTATAGATACAGAAAACAGAACTTTACAACCCCGGAGTCAGAGTTTCAATATGTTCAAGGATTGCTCATTTGTGGGGCTTAAGTTAGAGGAGTTCACATTTCCTGCAAATTCTGCTCCCTTCAATAGTTGTCATGCTTCTACCATTGTTGAGGTTAGGAGAGATAAAAGAGAAAAGCTGTTAAATTTGTTAGAAGTTATGTGATGTTTTCTGGTCTTTGTTTCTCCAACGGAAGTTAACTATATTTGTGTTTTTGTGGTTTTTTAAGGTTGATAAAGATCATTTTTTGGTCGCGTATTTTGGTGGTTCTGAAGAGGGCGCACCTGATGTGAAAATTTGGCTACAGACATATAAGGTGAGTATCTATTCATCATCCCTTACCACTACACTTTGGTGTCTAAGACCTGGTTTATTCAACATTTTCAACATGGTATAAATTGTTGAAGGTAGATTATTGTTTTTTTTCCCCTAACTATATAAGATTGATTTGGAAATTCTTCACGAATTTCTTGCTATAATTTTTAGTTGAGTTTTTAGACAGCTTCTTAAGACTTTGGTTGAATATTTGATGGCAGAATGGTTCTTGGGAACCTCCTATTATTGCTGATGAGGAACCGAATGTTCCAATGTGGAACCCTGTGTTATTTAAACTCCCATCGGATGAGCTCCTGCTGTTCTATAAAATAGGGCAAGAGGTTCAAAAGTAAGCTTTACTCTAGTCTTCAGTTTACTAATATGCTGTTATCTTGTACAAAAATTGATCTCTGCCTCTCTCCTCCTTGTTTTAGTATCCAGTTTTGACTAGTTTTTTTTCCATTTCATCTTTTGTGTTATCTTGTTTTTTCTCTTTTCCATCTACTGTAATTAGAAAGTGTTAACTAACCTAAAGCATGTGAAGACAAAATAATAGAAAGAAAGCTTGGAAAGTGGAATTGTATGGAATGATGTCAAATTCTTCGTCTTCTTAAGAATGGGGAAGAAGAGAATAGTTTATAACTTTTTGGTTGCTTAGTGTAAAATGTTCATTTGGTAGAATCAAATATATGTTTCTCACTTCTTCTCATTACATCAGATAGAAACTTTTGTAACTTTCTTCAATTCTACAAAAGCATAAGCGAAGCCCAGACATCTGTCTTTATTTTCTCATCTGTATGTCTTGTTTGTAACTGGGCATAAATAACTTTTCCAGCAAAGCGCATTTGGTCAACCTGCAGCTAGATTTTTGCATGAGCACTCTCTGCAATACCGTGTAAAATTCAATTGCCAACCTTAGCGTAACCACAATTCTATTTTTCTTTTCACATTCAGCCTAGGAATGTCTCAAAATGCCTTAGAAGGTTGGCATTAAGTAAAGAAGTATTTGAAAAGGTTGTAACTTATAATAATACTTGCCATGTTATTTTATATTTTTTCTTTTTGGTCCTTAATCACTGTTGGTTGAATGAACTTTACAGATGGAGTGGATGCATGAAGCGGTCATATGATAAGGGTATTAGCTGGACGAAAAGAGAACAACTGCCTCCTGGTATATTGGGACCAATAAAGAATAAGGTAGTACTTGACTTTATATTACAGACAACTGATGTATGTCTCTATACTGGATCTTCGTTGCAATTTACAACACTGACTTTGCCCTATTTTTGGCCTACTATTTGATCAGCCAATCTTGCTGGAAAATGGACACTTGCTCTGTGGATCCTCTGTTGAAAGTTGGAATTCCTGGGGATCATGGGTTGAGGTTACAAAACTATTTAAACTATGTTGAATGACAAAATTTAGTGATCCGTAGAATAGTGACCGACATGATTTTCTATTCACCAGGTCACTGCAGATTCAGGTAGGACATGGAGAAAGTATGGCCCTATTTACGTCGAGAATGAATCTCTCAGTGTGATTCAGCCAGTTCCTTACCAAACCAAGAAGGGAACCTTGCGTGTTTTAATGCGTTCCTTCGATAACATTGGTAGAATTTGTCTGTCAGAATCCCTAGATGGTGGCCAGAATTGGGGTTATGCTAAACCTACTGAACTCCATAATCCAAACTCAGGTTAAGGGCTGAAATTTTTTCATATGTAAGAATGGTTATTTGAATATCTGGATCTAACTAATAGGGTGTTTGGCACATTAATTTGAGCCAAAACTTTTAGTTCAAACACTATAACAGGTGGGAGCTTAATACCATGGCTATTTTCTTTTTCACACTGTAGTATGTGAGAGCTTTTCATTGTTCTTGGTCCAAACTCGCTCGAACTGTGGGAAATTAAGCCAACCCTGTGCAAAATGACTCCAAATTCGGTTTTGATGAAGCATCTTGCCATTAAATGGATAGAATACTTGTACTTTAGACCCTTTTAGTCTTACAAATGAAAACCCTTCATGGATTTTGAATTTAGATACTCTGTTAAAACTTCTTTTTTCTTTTCCTTTTTTGTTTTTTGTCTTTTGTCTTCTTCCTTTTTTTTTTTTTTTTTTTTTTTGCTTCCAGTTTCGTATTTTATCCAGCTTATACTTCCTTTACAGGAATTGATGGTGTGAAGCTGAGAGATGGCCAAATCTTTCTTGCTTACAATACAATCTCGAGAGGTGTGCTTAAAGTTGTGTTATCTTCTGATGATGGTGATTCTTGGCGTGATGTTTTGACATTGGAGGAGAATCTGTCAATGGAATTCTCGTATCCGGCTGTTATCCAGGCAAGCGATGGGTCTGTCCACATCACCTACACATACAATAGAACACAGATCAAGGTACTAAACTGATTGATGGTGTCCAAATGTGGTTAATTATATAATATTTTAACTGTTGTTGTTCTTCATATCATTCACTAACTGGTCAACTATTGTTCTGATAATTTTCTTTTGGCAGCATGTTGTCCTCAAACCAAATTAATGCAGTTGAGAGTGAGCAGAGAGAAGGCATATTTTGTCTTTTGTCTGTACTATGAAGTCCAAGATAGATCATGAATTATTGTCCTTCACGGTCACAATACTCTTTATGAATGGTAAAACTATTTGCTCAAAAAGTACCATCTGTATGATGTGGTATTTCGACCTTCTTGTTTTCTTTCTTGTCATTTATATACTTTTCGATGCTTAACTTGCATAACTTAGGAAATGAAGCATATTCTTCCACTTAATTGATATCCATTTATACTACATTTTAACATCTAGTCTTTTGAATTTTGATAAAGTTACACTTGGTTTAGGATGTTAATCTTTTAATGTGCTTACTCAATGTTTCTTTCAGAATGCTTTAGGTTGTGTTTGGTAAGAGGAAAGAAAGCAGGAAAGAAAGGTATACAGCCTAGGTGAGGAAAACGGAGAGTAAAAGGAGGAATTTTCTTAGTGTTTAATATAGATTTCCCTCGTCTAATCTCTCTATGTGGGAGATATACAAAATTAATTTCCCACTGATTTCTTTGAGAATATTGAGGCAGATAGTCTTGTTGTTTGGGATAGACTCAAATTTTGGGTAGCTATTTGGGTACACAAAGATCTTAAGTTGAGTAGCGTGTTATTTTCAGATATAACAAGGGGGTTGGGCCCCTTTTTTGTATTTCTTTTTTCTTGGATTCAGCATAATTCTTCCTCTATTCTCTATACATAATTTTTTTTCATTTAGTACAAAGTTTCTTTCTCAAAAAAAGAAAAAAGAAAGAAATTTAAAAAAAAACCTTGTCTCTTCTCTCCTAACAAACGACCATATGTCCCAATATCCTTCCAATAATGAGCCCCTGACCCCTTTCCCTCCCATTGTTTCTTTTTTTCCAATAATCGTTGTAGTTACTACTTGCGATGTTTCTCAGTCTATTAACAAGTGACTTTCATACCCATTCAATCTTTTGCTCTGTTAACTAGTAGCAAGTTTAGATAGTAGGAAGTGAATCTTTATCATCTCTATATAATTTGAGTTCTATATAGCTTTAGGAATTGGCTGGCAGTAAACTTATAGCCATATTTTGTCTACAGAAACTCAAAAGAACTTTATAGATGAAATATGCAAAAAGATGGCAATTAACAGTTGATAATGTGAAGTTCCGTCCCACCTTATATTTGTTAAAGGTTAAAGTGGCCAACAATTAAAAAATTTGTTTCCTTTTGTTCCTTTTTTTTTTTTTAAAAGAGAGACTCGGTTTTGTGTTCTCTGACCTAGCTGATTCTATTTCCCTTTTATGAACCATTTTGCATAGAATGGTGATTTTTGCCTGCATTTTTATTCTATTTTAGGCCGTGGGAAGGTTGGTTATGGTTGGCAACATGCAGCTACATTATTCTTTTGATTACCTAGTGTTTATTCTGGTCGTGGGATCTGTGACACAATTTTGTTCCCTGGGCCAACTTGGTTGGATTACTAAAATGAGTGCTTCCATGTATTCTGACTCTCACGGAGAGCCCACAAGCGTTGGGCTAAACTCAGAGACTCTCCGGATCGTACGAACAAGGCCACGGGTGTCACAACTCTATGTGGGACCT